>JASDQU010736459.1:13758-27001 GCA_032191745.1 Picea mariana
TGTCCAAAAGGTGTCTCTTCATCCAAGCTGAAATTAGTTGTTTAGGTCTTATACACAAAACGTTGGGCTTATTCTTTTCTCTAGGAATCATAGTGAAAGGATGCATCAATATGTCACACATGGTTTCACCCAATGTGGACGTCCTCATCTCTTCTAGGGTCTATGACCCACTAGAACAAGTCATGATCATCGTCAAGAGTTGATCCCTCATGACATGTCCACTTGGTTAACTCCCAAGTGATATATCCACGTGGTCTACTCCCATAGAATGTTGGGTGCCACCCCAAGACAACTTCCCACTACTTTGACAAGTGTCATGCTCAACTTCGTCTCTGAGGAGCATTCTCCAAGTCAACCCAACCTGATATGGAGAGAAGATCAGGGGTGTCCCCATAGATCAAACCAACCCATCCACCTGGGGATAAGACTCATCTCAAGTCAACCTATCCTAGCATAACCAAGGAGAAGACTTGTCTCAGGTCGACCCATATTAATCCATCAGGGAGAAGATAGGAAGAAGGAACAGGTCGACCCAACCCACTGCTCTAGGGAGAAGACCTGAAGAATGTCTCACGAAGCTGCAATCATCAACAAGTATCATGTTTATTTTTGTAAGCTAGCTATATAATTCATATTAAGAAAGAAAAATAAAATTTACATGGTTTGTGTTGCTAGCTTGCCACTGGGGAAACCAAACCAATAGAAAAAAAGTAGTTTTCTGTCGATATTGTCTGGAGGGGCATGTATGAATTTAGATTATATATCATAATAAATCACAAGCTAAAGTATAAATGGAAAAAGGAGAGAGGAATGATTTACTGCCTAATATCTAGGATGAGGAGAGATTATAGTCATACTAGTTTTGTGACTAATAAACCAAAAAAATTAAAAATCCTAATATTTAGAGAGTTAAACATGTAGATTATTATCTGCAACAATAGGAAACTAGGGTTGCACAACATTGAGTGTGGAGAATTCCAAGATGACCAGTTTCTTAGCTAACAAATTGAGCTTGTGGTCGATGAACTTGATTTGCAACTATCCATAATCTAATTGAAGTAAAATCTCATTATAAGATTTAATTCGTTCTACTATCACTTTACCCATTAGAGATTTTATTTGCCAGTATAAGTCCACTATTTTGAAGTATTCGGTTTCCCTGGTGTGAGAAGAACCGGTATCAGGGACCCAGGAGCACATGTGCACATCTATGACCTCATCCTTGATGAAATGCATGTGAATTGGGGTGTCAACCTCACTCAATTCTATTTTTTCTTGAACATCCAGAGGTGTGTTGGCTTGAAATATTGCAGTCGATTCCTCAACATTAAACTACTCCCATGAGGCAGCGATCTTGCCTCGATGAATTCAGAACTGACTATTAGATCTACCTCTCACCATAAGAAAGAACCAGATAACTAAGAAAGTGTAAGGGGAGAACCAAGGAATAGAAATGAAACCATAGAGAGCACCAAAATATAGTGGATGAACCAAAGGTCTATGTAGGCACATAGCAATGAGATTTGGAATCGCAAGGAGTGAATAACTCGGACATGGGGGAGGTTGAATATGTCCAAGAGGGATGATGATGATATCCTGGGTTCATAAATCTCCACTATTGTGAGTTTTCATTTCCAAAAATGGCAATTATATCATCCAAATCCAACAAAGTATGAGAGGAATGACCAACGATAGAGAGAAGATATCCGCCAAAATTTCAACAACTCTTAATAGTAACTTTCATCAGGAATGATCACAAGGGCAGGATGCCATGTGGATCCTAGGGGACTGAGTAGAGGAAGGGTGATTAAGAGCCCCCAACATCAATCTATTCATACATTCTCTTCCCTATCACCCAATCTAGGGGCTTATGATAATATCAATTAATATGATGTTATGATGTAATTGCATGGATTTTTTTTATGATGACATTCATGTGCATGTGATGATGAAAATTATGTTGTATTGTCATGATGACATGCGAGATTTAGCATGATGATTCTTTTCTATGAGATGATGATGTTATGATTATAAATAATGCATTGGTTGCATGTTGTGAGGTGGTGATTAATAGGAAATACAACAGTAGGCAGAGAGGGCCAGCCCATTTGATGATCTCATGGGATCCCATACCTATAAAGGAGAATATATTCAAAGTACCACCCTATGGGATGGGGGAAAACTCAACCAACCAACCTATGTCAGTGGTTCTTTCTCCTTGTATACTTCTCAATGGTAAATTGGACGATCTTGAGAACACCAGAGTGCCTAATATTAGAGTTGTGATGTTGAAGTCCAAAAGAATGGATGAAGTAGTACTCATCGGCGGGGTTGTGGGATTGGACTTCTATGCCTAGGGATATGTATCTAGTAGGAGTTGTAGAGGAAGTTTAGGTCAACCTTTCGAGATTCTTGTGGGATGTGATTACCATATTGTATGCTTTTTTGGGTAGATGAGGTATTGAGCTTTGGGGCTCCAATTATACTGATAGGCTTCAATCTTGGTATTGAAAGTTTTGAAGAATAGCTAGAGAGTACTCATGATTCCCTAGTGTTGTGATGTGGACTTTTGATGCATGTTGTGGTCACTTGGGTGGCCCTTATACTAATTACAACATAGGGTGTTGTGGAAGATATATGGAGAAAACAGAAAAACCTATAAGTAACATAATTAAATTTAACTTCAAGAGGAAGTTTCTTGAAGGGGGGAGTATGTAATGCCATGTTCTTTCAATTTAAATAATAAGTAATAAATAAATATTCGTGGGATAATAAGTATATAATAATAAATTAAAGTAAAAAGAATAATAATAAACAAAAATATAATTAAATAAATAAAAAATTATAATTAAATAAAATAAAAAATAAGAGAAATTACTAAAAAGGTATCAAAGAAAAGATAAATTAATAAAATGTTAAAATTTTCATAATTAATTACTTAATGACAAGTGGAATCTATCAATGGAACTTATTGTATGGATGAGAAAGAAGAATTCTATATAATTAAGGTGGAGAAATAAGCATGACATCTTTTACTTGTGCAATTTGATGAAGACCTGGAAGCTGACATAGGTAGTTGATTGAGGGCCTGGGGGATCTCAGGTGTCTTAACATAGGGGTTGGTTGGGTGGAGATTCATCCCCCACAATCAGTTGTTTCATGCTAGTGTTGATCCATTTTCATGTCTCAACCTTGTATTTAATGTTATATTATACCATGTGTAAATTCTTCCCCTTCATCCCAACCCATAATTCTCTGCATCCCGCACGAATCCTACATTTCCTCATTAGTTCATGAAAAAATCATAAATCTTCAACACTTAAAATTTTTCATGACATGTGTAATGCGAATAATCCTTCCATACCCCACACTCCACATAGAGATTTATTTCTCCACATTCTGCATGGGTACTTCATTTTCTCGCATCAACCAACACTTAGTTTATTTTTTAATTGTGTCTCATGCAGAGAAACCAACATACCATCTTTTCTATACATAAGACCTTTTCTCTGCATTGAATATTATCGCATGACTATATTTCCTCCCTACACTATTGTCCCATACTCATTCAATTTGTGAGTTAAATCCCATACAAAGAAATCGACGTATTTCCCATGCAGAGAATTTGACATTTCCATTTCTCTGCATGTACCATATATCCACAACATTTTTCTTCACATTGAACTGTTATGAATTACCTTTTCCCGTATACTTTCCCCACTCTTTCTATTGAATAATCCATACTTAGCCAATTTATGATTCCACGCTCTCTCTGTATTACATAACCTATACTTAGTGTATTTTTTATTCATATCCCATGCAGAGGACTTGACATGAACCATTTCTCTACATGGATCACACCTCCGTAAAGTTTAAAACGCATCAAGTTTCCCATACTTAGTCTATTTATTTCTATGCCACCTTTCATAATATTCATTCTCGAGGTAATTTATGGTGCATTTATGATGTCTCGATTTGCAAGGAAAAGATAATTTTCAGGATTAAAGGAGACTTATTTGTCAATCTTTTCAAAAGATCATTTGTTTATGAAGGGTAATTGTTATTAATGGTTTTCATGCATTTCGAAGGAAAATGTACATGGTCAAAGGATGTATCATTAATAACTGCTAATGATATATGATTTATATAAACTAAACTCAATAATATGTATTAATAACTTGCACATATCTCAGTGTATTGAAAAGAGTGGGAAAGATGGAAAATAGAAGGAGAAAGGAACCTTTATGCGGAGACACTGTCAACTCCCTCATGCACCAGAACAAATATTTCCATTGGTCAACAACCTATGAGAGGTATTCCATACTTACTTAAGAGAAAAGGGTTTCTAATAAGATTTGGACAATTGGTCTAGCCAAGGAAAGTTGTATGCCTAAAGTCTTTGATTTTAAATAGTTAATTTCTTGGTGTGCTAGTTGGTTCAACTCAAAGCACAAGATTATTCAAGTTGTTCATGAGGGGAGACATCTTGTTATTTTGACACTAAAGGTATTTAGTAAAATGTTACAAATCCCTACTCCAAATAAATCTTTGAGGCTTCTAGATGTCGATTCTTTTTTGGACTTGTTGGGTGACTAAGTGAATTTGTTGAAAGACTTTCTAGCATCACCGTAGACAATGCTAGACGATACTACCCACATTGATGTATGCTTTCCATATGAATCGTACATGTAATTCTCTTGGATTTTCTCACAAATAGTGGGATATGATTCTACATCCCACATCCCAAGGTACGTTCTCTATGTTCTACACTTTTCCATTTGAATGGAAGCAGTATTTGATTAGGAATAAATTATCTTGAATGATATTTCTTATCAAATTTCCAATTACATGAAGACAAAGATATTTTTTATGACCTCCTCTTTGGTTTTCATTGTGGCATATTGTAATTTTTTTTAAGTATTTCCCCCAAGGGGTAATGTTAACCTTGACAGTGATCCTATCCAATTTTGGTATTATGTGTTATGGAAGCACAATGAACCATTCCATTTTTGCAAAGTGAAAGACAAATTTGTCAACGAGTTCAGATACATGCTCACTGGAGAAAAACCAATGAGGATTACACATGAAGCTTTGGATTTTCTCAAGGGAAAAGACATCTATGTATATGAGGAGGAATGCACCTATATCGGACTATACGGGTTTGAAGGAAAACCTTTCCTTCTTCCCAATTTTGTGTGTGGCAGATATTTCATTTCTAAAGTTTGTAGACAATACAAGTGATGGTATTCCTTTTTTTACAAAAAAAGGAAGCGATAGTTTATACCCTTTCCTTTTCATGTCGTCGATATCCATGGGTAATTTTAAGAACCCCACCCCCTAAATTTATATGTATAATAAATGGTCAAATCCCCATGATACATAGAAAAATTAGAAGGCTATTTTTTCAATAATATAATAAGTATATATAATTTTTTGGCTAATATTTAACTATTTTATACAATGTTGTAAAATCTTAGCAAATCTTTCATTGAATTATACAATCTTGTAAAATCTTGGTGAACATTTCACTGAATTATAAAACCTTGTAAAGTCTTGGAGAATTTTTTGATAAAGTAAAAAACCATATATAATAATAGAAAAATGTATTCATTAAAATGTAATATACTCATTTTGCATATTTGGAAAAAGAAACATAATTCGTCCATCCTCTAGACAAAGTTGTAATCATCAGGGGTTGTGTTTTCCAAGGTTCTCACTGTACACTCTTGCATATCCCTCTATCAATTTTGATGATATTTCACCACAAAGTTCATATGTGTTGATCCTGACCACCACTTCTATCAATCTTAGGAGATATTAATCTTTGCTCTACTACTTCTATTATGGATTCTTTATAATTGATTCACCAATTATGAAAGGACCCTTCAAAGAAGCTTATCATAGGATGTTCCTAAATAGGAGTGCACATAATTCTATCCATCAATAACTCCAAAAGTATAAGAATATTATCCATGCATGACTTCCTCTATAATAATCCATTTGCACCCAAAAAGGACCCCTTTCCAAGGAAGAGAGGTCACTTGTATCCCTTGTATTTTTGTTGGCTTATAAAAAAGTTAAGGGACACATATGACAACTTACTATGTGAAGGAAATAGAAACACAGGGGAAAAATTCTACCTGATCGATTACAACTAATTTGGTATCACAAATAGAATCAACTATCATAATATTTTCCCTTGCAAGCATCTACCGCTTTCGGCAATAATTGGACAATTGATTAAGACATTTGAGGACAATATAGAGATTATTGAAAGCCATTTATCAATTTATCAAATTAATTACACATTATTAGTTCTTGGTTCTTGGTAATGGTATGTAACCTAATCCAAATTAATGGTTGATTACATTTTACAAATTTGGAAGTCAACTAATGACTGCATCCAATGCAAACCTATACATGAATTAAGTTATAGTTGAACTAAGAGGATATGCTGGAAGAGGTCAATTACGGGGACATAGGTTAAAAAAATCGCAATGGTCCGACAAAAAATTTTCCACTAAAAGGTTGTCTACCATTGTAACACTCACTTCATAGAGTTGTGGGATGCCCTCATTTTTCTTAACCATGTCTTTGTAAGAGAAGGTTTTTCAGAATCGGGGGTTAAAAATCTATCTTTCACCACATTCTTTATATCTCGGGAGAAATGGGAGTCCTTGTTCAACATAAGAGTATCTTTGAAAGGAAACCATTTCTTTGAGTTAGGGGTTGAAACCTTGGGGAATCATCACACAAAAAAGTTGGTTGGGAAGGTGGGGCCTCTACATAATTTGTTGAAGGGACAAGTGAGTAGGAAACCTTGTTACATAATTTTGGCACAAGGGGTCCTACAATGTTCTTCTATGGCCTTCTTAAAAATTGAGGTATTTGATGGATGTTAGTGAGGTATTTGATTGATGTTATAATGTACCTAGCTCATATCCTTTTCCTTATTTTTGGGAAAGGTCCTACAAAGTTGATGGCCCATATTTCAAATGAGAGGATTAGATTGACCGAATGTAAAGGTATCACATCCTTCCACAATGGTCGACCCAATTTATAGCACTCGTCACACTTGTTTACCTTTTCTCTACAATCCTTGTGTAGTTTAGGCCACTATAATCCAACTTGCAATATTTTCCTAGCTTTGGTATCTACATGGAAATGGCCTCTTCCAAGACCAACATGTGCCTCTTTTATTATGCTATCCCTTTCATGTTCCAAGGAAAATCTCCTCAGTACATCATCCGGTCCTAAAATGTATAGATATCCATTTATAAGTGTAGAAAGAACAACTTGCATAGCAACTACCTTTTTCTTCTCTTCTGGCAAACTTTCTGGTGCCTTTCCCTCTTGTAGAAATTGGACATTTTTTTCTAGTTCTTTTGGTGTAGCCTCCAATTTGAATAGGGGAGCATCTAGAAGATCATTATCAATTCCTATTGCTTCTTCTCCTATCTCTACTCTTGATAGATGATCTCACCCTATGTTATTCTTTATTGGTTAGACCATCACCTCAAAATCAAATTCTTAAAACAATAGAAGCCATCTGCAAACCCTTCCTTAGTGAACTGGATTGTTGACCAAATATTTCTATGCTTCTTGATCAATATAAAATATAAAATGGGTTGGCTAGCAAGTATTGTCTAAAATTTTGTAGGGAAAAGATCATTCCAAGCCCTTCTCGTTCTATAGTCAAATAGTACTTTATTTAGTTTTCGACTAGCATAGGCATTAGGTTTGTAATATCCCTAGGCCGAACCCAATTGTAATGTAAATGAAAATGCACTTAAGATGGTGAGTTGTTTTGATATCATTTTGTATGCACATTTCATGGCATAGTGCGCGCTAGTACTATGCAGTGAAATGATGAAGTGTGCACATTCCAAGATACCACATGAAGCATCTTAAGTGTGCGTGATTGTGAGGCCAGCGAGCCTTTGTGTATATGCTATGTTTTATAGGCTGGTGAGCCAATTATTATAAGCTAGGATGCATATGTTTTGATTAGGCTGGAGAGACTAGATGTTGAAGGCCAGTGTGCCTATTTTGTATATGTCTCATGATTAATATAAAATACATCAATGCATGTAGACCGACCACGATAAAAGAGGTGGGGGACTAAACTCCACTGGTTAGGGAAAGGGAGGGGCCTAAAAGTTAATGAAAATGGGTAAGCTAGGGAGATTAATAAAAAATGGAATATTATATTAATATTTCTTAAATCATAAAGTATGGATAATTATTTTATCCTAAGTTCTAAAGTTGGGGACAAGTGAGCCAAAGTAGCTCCCAACATGACAAGTGTCAAGTTGGGGATATGCATACATATTGTTGGGACTTAGTTCATTTCCTATCATATTTTCCATCATTCTGTCCATCATTCAGTCATTCAGTCAATCATCCATGAGCATGCACACACCTAGTGAGCTATCCTTTGTATCTTTAAAACTATACCTGAACCTGTATCCATAGTCATTTTTGTGTCAATGTGTCTTGTTAGCTTAGGAGTTGGACTGAAGAAGCAGTTTGTCAAGCCCATGTGATATTGAAGAGGCGGGTTGCTAGGCCTGTGAGAAATTCTCTGGGTGAGAGAATTGTTGGGGATTGATTTCCTGAAGGTGTTGAATTGCAGCTACAGTGCTCTAAGACTTCCTGTCCGACCTGTTACTAAAGCTCAGAAAGGAAGTGGGGCATTCGAAGGACTGTTGAGCATATAAGGGGCACACTTCCTGGGTGGGACAGGCATGTGGGGAATGAGGGTCTGTAGGTTGTTAGTTTGAGTTGGCACCTGAGACAAAGTCTTTCCTATTGTCTATGATCCTTTAGCCTGGTTAGGAATCCCTTTACCTGAGTGGAGTTTAGTCCTAGCTCGGGGGTGACTCACTGTTGAAGAGATGAACAATGTGGTCTAAGGCTGGGAGGTTCATGGAATTTCTGCATGCAGTTGGTGACATTCTTACCAAGATAAGTGACAATTGTGTGATAAATTTACATGTTGCATTGTTATTTATGTGCTTATTTTTATGGGTTATCATATGTGCTATTATAACTGTGTTTATTTTTATGGGTATTTCCTGTATATGCTACATGTATATGTTTAATGTTATTTCAGTGTGAATCCGTTCATTTACAGATGTATTTTGTATGTTTACGTTTTATATATAATGCTTCCACAAGAGTTTTGTGTGTACATATTTTAATTGCATACAATTCGAAAATTTTATGTGGCACAGCTCAATTAGATGTTGGGTATGTTACAGTATGTTTTGCATAGAGAATGTAAGAGTTCTTTGGTGTAGCATGGTCCGACATGGATGGTCGGGGATGTTACAACATGGTATCAGAGCTCCAGTTTTCAACACTGAGCCTGGATGGGCTGAGCAAGTTGAGTTGAAGTGAAATTCCATAGAGAATTTATTTCGAAGTGGCCAAATTTTGAGTTACATAGTATCCATGGTAAAAAGTAACAACAATTGTGCGGAATTGGGAAAAAGTCCCAATTTCTATTGTTAAATTCATGGGAAAATTGAGAAATTCGGCCATGTGGTGAGATATTATTTATTTAATATATGTTCTAGTAAATTTGGATCTAGAATGGGTCAAATTTGAAGTTACAGTGAAGCCATGACAGTTGGAGCGAGTTTTATAATTAAAATCCTCAATTCATGAATTGAGTTTGGGAAAAATCCATTCTAGAAATGTCAACCCACAACGATTTGTTGTTGCAGAGGTTGAATTGGTGTTATTGGGGTGAAATTTAAGGAATTTCATGGTTTCAAAATGTCTATAGTAAATTGAAAAAAAAAAAAAGTTAAGAAAAAGCCCCAATTTCTGCAGCAGAATTCACGAGGAATTGATGCGCATAAAAATGAATGTGCGTAGGTGGGCACACTAAAAATGCATGTTGCGCAGTTAAAATCTTGTGATAGGTAATATTTGGCACTGTGCAAAAAGATATTGGCGTGCTGGTGCACATGCTAAATTTCGGTGTTGCGCGGAAAAATGTTAGTGTGCAAGTGTGCACGCTAAATTTTGGTGTTGCGCAGAAAAATGTTAGTGTGCGGGTGTGCGCGCTAAATTTTGGCGCCGCACGGAAAAATGTTGGTGTAAAAGACCGCACGATAAATTTAAAATTGCGTGGTGTGCACACACATAATAATGACGCGCTTGGTGTGCACAGTGTTGGCAGAGCGCAAAGGATTTTTGTTGGTGCGCGTGCAATGTGGATATATGTTTTCGCATGACAGTTTAGTTAATGGTGCGCACGGAGTATCGGAGTGCAGTGGGGCGTACTAAACTCTGGCATGGTGAAGTGCATTGAGTAAAATGTGTGTGGAATAACAGCATGTGATACAAAAATTGTGCGCAACGTGTAATAGAGAAAGAACCAAAATTGTGCACAGTGGATATTGGTGCACGACACAAAAGTGCACGCAATTATTGGCGCGGCAAAGAAGTGATGCACAATGGTTACAAGTGCACGAAGCACAATTTAACTTGTGAGGTTGTTGCAAATGGTAAATATGGGTTATAGGTTGAAATTTGTGCATGTGAATTCATTTGAAGGGTGAACAACTGCAGAAAACCAATGATTTTCTACAACATTTTATACTATTTGAATGTCATCTTTTTGCAGCGCGTTTTTGAGGCCCTTAAGAGTGTTTTTAGCTACTCAAGAAAACACAAGAACAAAGTGTTCCAAGGCACACTTTGTCTCTGCATATCAAATAAAATATCCCGGAGAGAGATTTCTAATGGTGTAAATCGTTCGTCAAATAGAGATTTTATGAGAAAGTTACAACATAAACAGTGGAGGGTAAATTTTAAGACCCATCTAACTTCAAAGAGCCATAACTTTCTGCTCCGGAATCAGATTGAGGTGCAGGAGTAGTCAATGGAAAGATATTGAGCCATATAAGACAATACCAAAGCTCAATTAATTTTTTGGGAATGTTAAAAATGTTTAATATGGAAAATAAGGCACTTGTAGCATTCAAGACCAAAAACACAAATTGGGCTAGAATTTCAGCAAGCTGTAACTAGCATCCAAGAACCCAGAAAGAGATGAAACTTGGATAGAGTGTCCATAAGATGTATATGAGGAAAACCAATTGATATCCTATGAAAAATTCAAAGGATTAGGTGCAAAAATGCATAATTACAGTGTAGAGTTGTGCCAAGTTGAAGAATGAACAGAAAAATTAATGGGAAAATTTCAAATAGCCATAACTTTCTGCTCGAGACTCAGAATTGAGCATGGGATAAGGAGTTGGAAAGGTATTTGATAGTGGAATATAAATATCCACCCAGAAAATTGATCTGGGCATTCAAATTTCTAGTAAATCAGAAGAAAGAATTCTAATATATATTATTGAACCAGAATGGTTCATATTTTCATGAAATTGTTGAAATAGTTAGTCTGACAAAGTTTTGTTGGCTGCACATTTTGCAGAGTTAACAACAAATAAAACAGATCAATATCAACACAAATTCCAAAGGAATGGAAGAGGAACAAGGGACTTATAGTCAGGAGGATGAGATTAGAGGGATGGATGTCCATTTTGGCATTGAAGGAACAAACTCCAATGGACATGGAGATGAAAGGAATGAAAACATGAATATGGAAGAGACCATTAAAAATTTGCAGAAGGATGTCCAAATCCATAAATATGGTAATGAAAGGCTTATGAAAGCCAAGGAGAAGCAATATGAATTCAACATGAAGTTATTGGAGAGCTTGAACAGAATAGAAAAGAAATTGGATAAGGAGAGTGGCTCAAGAAAATCAGGAATTCACTGGCCTGTTGATGATAAAACAAAATCCAGAAGTGTTAGCAAACATCACCATCACTCCCCGAGGCATTCCAATAAGAGGGCACATAGAAGCTCAAGTCCATCCCCTGTCAAAAAGAATAAGAGGTCTGGGGTGGATGAATTGTGAGGAGAAATGAACAAAATCAAACCTCCTACATTTGATGGTGAGCACAAGAAGGATGAAGATGCAGAGACATGGTTGTTGGGCATGAGAAAGTATTTTCAATTGCATAATTGTTCTTCTCATGCAGAAGGTAGAATTATTATCTATCAACTCAAGGGAAAGGCATCCATGTGGTGGGATCATCTTGTGCAGGTGCAACACATTAAAGAGAAAAGTGTTACTTGGAGAGAATTCAAGAAGTATTTTGAGAAGAAATACTTGACTAAAAGATACTATGACAAGAAAATGAAAGAGTTCTTTGAACTCAAGCTTGGGAGTATGACAATAGATGAATATGAGAGAAGGTTTTTAGAACTTATGAAGTATGTCTCTTTCATCAAGGATGAGACAGTTAAGATTCAAAGGTATTTGAGTGGATTGCCATCCTTTGTCAGTGATAAAATATAGTATGATGATCCCAAGACATTGGAGGAGACCATAAGGCAAGTTAAATTCCTTTATGATCAGCAAAAAGAAAGGCCAACTTTCCAAAAATCTTGGGAAGACAAAAATAAATTCAAGGTGGATCAAAGGAAGAAGGGGTCTAAGCCACCATTCTTCATAAATAATCCACAGGGACAGTCAACTTCTAGAGAACCCAGAACGATTGAGACAGGGGGTCAAAAGCCAAGGCAACTACTTATTCAATGTTGGGGTTGTAAAGGAGATCATATGTACAGAGATTGTCCTCATAGAGGTGAAAGGGGGAGAATTGTCCACAATGTACAACAATTTGAAACAGTGGAGGACATGGGAAGAAATGTGCCAAGGATCTATGCAATCCTGGACAATAAGCAAGCAGAGTATCAGTCACATATGATTGAAGTGGAAGATATGATCAACAACCAAACCATTGATATTTTAATTGATTCAGGAGCTAGTCATAGTTATATAGATCCTAAGATGGTGGAAATTTTACATTTTTCAATAAGCAAGCATGAAAAATCTTGATTGGTGCAGCTGGATACCGGAGCCAAAAGAAAAGTTAATGAGATGGTTAACTCATGTCTTATGAACATGATGGACTGAACACCAAGGCAGATTTGAACATATTACCTTTAGGTTTCTATGACTGTCTAATTGGGATGGATTGGTTGGACCAACATCATGCTATCCTAGAATTTAATAACAAGGAATTTACTTGCTTGGATGAGGAAGGGAACCTAAGGAGAGTGTGGGGAATTCCTAGTGTTGTAGGAAAATCTGCCTGCGGACAAGTAGATCGACCTCTAAGGCTTGACCTTAACCCTAGACAGAAAAGTG
>JASDQU010736459.1:27750-42409 GCA_032191745.1 Picea mariana
CAACAGCTTAACAACCGCCCAGAATAGGCAGCGCTCCCTCAAAAGGGCCATAAGAGCATTGTAGCGCTCCCTGGTAAGCTTCAGGGGGCGTTGGCGCCCTCAAAATCTATAACGCTCCTTCAAAAGGGCCTGGAAGCATTATAACGCTCCCTAACAGTGTATGAGGAGCGCCGGCGCTCCGAGATAGTGTATGGGGGAGCGCTCCTCTCCAAAACTCAGTTTTTTGGGTGCTTTCAGGTGGCAAAAGGTTTGCAAGCCTGTTGAATCATTTCTCCTCTTCCAAATTAGATGTTTGAGGTGTTTCAAGTGTCTTTCTCATGTCGTTATAGGCACGACATAGGCATCATGGCAGTATGCTTTGCTTGATGTTTTTACGACACTTGTGAGCCACATACGACACTTGCGACTTTGTGAGAAAAATGCGACACTCGCAACCTTTGTAATGACGACACTTGCAACACTATCAAAGTGAGTAATTTTGATGTGTAACACCTAGGGCAGTAACCATCAGAGAAATTTCAGCATTGCAACTAAATAAATGTTACAAAAAAGGGTGTCAAATATTTGCAGCACATATGGAAGAGACACCTAAATATAAGGTGCCAAATTTGGAAGATTATGCAGTCTTCGAAAATTTTGAAGATGTGTTCATGGAGGTACCAAGACTACCCACAAAGAGAGATATTGATTTCTCTATAAATTTAATTCCTGGAGAAGCTCCAGTGTCAAAGACTCCTTATAGAATGAGTACACCAGAGTTGAAGGAGTTGCAAATGCAGCTTGAAGAACTTCTGAAGAAGGGGTATATACACCCAAGTGTGTCACCTTGGGGTGCCCCAATATTGTTCATGAATAATAAAGATGGAACATTAAGATTGTGCATTGACTTCAAGCAATTGAATAAAGTGACTGTTAAGAACAAGTATCCTCTGCCAAGGATTGATGATCTTTTTGATCAATTGAAGGATGCAAAGATATTTTCAAAGATAGATCTCAGGTCAGGATACCATCAGGTAAGAATTAAAGAGGAATATATCAGCAAGACCGCCTTCAGGACAAGGTATGGTCATTATGAGTTCACAGTGGTGCCATTTGGGTTGTCAAAAATGCACCAGTTATTTTCATGTGCTTAATGAATGGTGTTTTTCGAGAATATTTAGAAAAGTTTGTCATTGTCTTTTTGGATGACATTCTTGTATATTCCAAGCTAGAAGAAGAGCATGAGCATCATTTGAGAATGGTGTTGCAAGTATTAAGGGAGCATCAGGTGTATGCCAAGTTGAGCAAGTGCTCATTTTATTAGAAGCAAATTCATTATTTGGGACATATCATTTCAAAGGATGGGATAACAGTGGATCCTGAGAATATAGAAGCCATTAGAGAATGGTCAACGCCAAAGAATGTGACAGAAGTAAGATCATTCATGGGCCTTGCAGGCTATTGTAGGAGATTTATTGAAGGATTTTCAAAGATTGCACACCCAATCACTTCCTTGCAAAGAAAGGGTGTGAAGTTTCAATGGACATTGGATTGTGAAAAGAGTTTCCAACACTTGAAAAAATTATTAACAAGTGCTCCAATACTAAGGATTGCAGACCCAAATGAAGACTTCATTGTATGCACAGATGCATTGAAAGAGGGACTTGGTGGAGTCCTCAGTCAAAATGGGTTTGTTATATGTTATGAATCAAGGAAGTTGAAGGAGCATGAAAGACATTATTCCACTCATGATTTGGAGTTGGCAGCCATAGTGCATGCCTTGAGGAAATGGAGACACTACCTCATGGGGAAAAGGTTTGAGCTAAGAACAGACCATAATGGTCTAAAATATTTATTTGATCAACCAACTCTAAATGCAAGTCAAAGCAGATGGTTAGAATTTCTAAGTGAATATGACTTTGATATAAAGCATATCAAGGGGAAAGAGAACAAAGTGGTTGATGCACTCAGTAGAAGAGTGCATGAAATGCATTTTATAGCCATTAGCATGTACCAATCAGATTTGAAAGACAGAATTTTAAAGGTTGCCAAATCAGATTTGCAATATAAGTAATTAGTGGCAAAATTACATCAAGGCATTTTGCAGCAGAAAATTGAATAATATAAGGTAGATAATGATGAAATTCTCATGTACAGGGGAATAATTTATGTACCAAATTCTCAGGAATTGAAAAATATGATATTGAGAGAAATGCATAATGTACCTTATGTTGGGCACCCAGGATATCAGAAAACTATTGCAGCTGTCAAGAGCCAATATTATTGGCCAGGCATGAAGAAAGAGGTTGTTGATTTTATTGCCAGATGTTTGGAATTTCAAAAAGTAAAGGCTGAGAATAGTCACCCAGTTGGTTTTCTATAGCCATTACCCATTCCTGAGTGGAAATGGGAACACTAATATAAATGGATAGAATTTTGGACGCCCTATTGTCACACCCCCGACGTTTGATGTCGCTCAACCACTGCTTATGAGGGCTCAAAAGGTGTCAGGAAATCTCCCATGGTTTTTTCGATGTTGGACTATCATTGGTATTCCGACTCCCCTAACGTCTGACGACCATCAGCCTTTAAAAATTTAATTTCAAAGGACAACCGGAAAACTACCGACGACGTCCATCGGTCTACCGATGAATATTCTGATGCTATCCCACCAACGCGACCGACGAGCGTGTTGTAGTTCCGACGCTTTTCTGGGAGCGTTTCCCATTGAAAGTCCGACCTGTAGTAGTCAGAAGACCAACGGATCTGAATTTAAAAAAAAAAAATGTTGAAAAGAGGCGAGGCATTATTTTTCTCAAGTTCATAAAAGGCATTGAAGGTTTCTTCAACACTGACCAACCCATTCCGGTTGCCAAATTCTACAAGATCTCGGAGAAAATCATCAGTAGGCTCAAGCTTCAGTAAAGGAAGAAATGGATTGGTTGTTGCAATTGGAAATGGGGCAAAGAAATGGCATGGAATTTATCAAAAGATGATTCTATCAAGTAATAGGGAAAAGAAATGGCATGGAATTTATCAACATTAGTCCCTCATGGCCGCATAAATGTATTGTCCATGTTCATACCAAACCAAAATTTATTCACTTGTAGCACCTATGGGATTCACAAAATGGTTTTAGTAACTCTAATCATCTAGTCATGCCATTTGTTGAAAGTGGCCTCATTGAATGCAAAATTCTTAGTGTCCTTCCAACTCTTCCAAGCATCAAGTTGCAATGAAAGAATTTGTTGATTGGGCATGGGATGAAGTTATCTTCCCTACAGGGGATTCCATTTCCACATCCCAAAAGAAACCAATGTATAGCCAAAGATGAATTAGGTGGATTTTGTGTGGGGATTAGCACATGCCTGAAAGACTTCATCTATTAATAACTTAAACCATTTCAATTTAGTTCTCTGTACACATAATTTAATGACAAATTGGGCATCCAGGTTGAATTATTCCTTGGTGTATGTACACATGAGATGGATTGCAATCAACTAGCAAGAAAAATGGCCCTCGGGGTTAATAATCAATGAGATGATGGCACCACAACCTCCCCTATATGTACCATACTTGTGATATAGGCTAAGTTCATCCTTATTGCAACCATGCTTCCTCATAACTTGAAATGCATGGGAGACATATTCCCCCTCCATAGACAACCTTGTTAAAATGTGTACATCCTGCACATGTATAGGGTATTCCCATTCAATTCATATGTAATGCTAAAGACCAACAAGTCATGCAACACCACAAAATTATATTTACAAAGAGATTCAAACATAGGCTTCCAAATTATGGCAATGTCACTAGACTCAAATGGAATGTAATCAAGATAGGCTTCATGTCTAGGAACAAGTAATCATCAATGAATTTTTTGTTGACCAGTCTCATTTTATCAACCTTCCAATGCAAATCCTATAAAAATTAAACTCTCAAATCATAGAAATCTATTGGAACCGCTTCTTTTTTTCACAGTGTAGCTTTCAAAGCCAAAACCCTTCTTGTCAATGCCTTACAAATCTAATAAAAATAAAACTAGATTTTATCACTCTAAACTCTACAAACTCTCGTCAATGACTTACCCTTCTTGTCAATTCCTTACCATTCATCTTTTGCCAAGAACAATTTGTTATACCAAGCAACATTCTTCAGAAATATCCTCTTCTAATTTCTCAGGCAAAAAATCAGTTGGTTTTGGTTGGAGAATTCCCTTGTCTTGTATAGGTATCAGCCATGGACACTCTGATTTTATGCCTAAGAAATTAAAAGCGGAGATTTTTGGCAGAATTCACTTGTCTTGTATAGGTCTCAGCCATGGACTCTCAAGCTTAAAGTGCTTCAAAACCTGCATACAACAATGACCAAATTACTTCAATTTTCACTAAACAACTTCAATAGCTAAATATTGTCTAACCTTCAATAGCTAATTGAACAACTTATAAGTATTTAAACAAATACATATTGATCCTTATGGATATGTGGAACAATATCACATCCTGGAAATTGTACAAAAAATTGCAATGGAGGCCAGTTCAGATTTTGTCGAAATTACATATTTATCCCCAGGAGAATCAAAACAATGTTTAGTATAAAATAGAAATATATGCACTGCAACTTGATAGCCTTTTGATCCCAAATCCACTTTCCTGTGAGTCGATATTAAAACTCATGTATGAGACCACCAATGACAAACATAAGAGGATTTAAAAGATAAATAAAAAATAAGGGCCATAACCATACTCTAGCTACAAACACAAAAATTGTGATAGCTACCAACTCTGAAGTATATATTTCCCCGAGGTGAATCAAAACAATCTTAAGAATAAACCATTGTAACAATCATTGATTTTTATCAACACAAAATTAAATCACAAAATCGTTTACAAAATCCAAACGCCACTTATAGCTCAAATTCAGTGTAGAAAATAGAAATCAGCATACTACAACTTCATAGCCTTTGAGCACATTGAAAATGGCCGCTATTAAAATAAATAAATAAAATAGGGTTTTAAAAGAAGAAAGGAGAAACAAGGAAATTTCTATAACTAGACCATATAATAGAATAAGCTTTGCAATTTCAACATATGGCCAACATATACAATTGAAAACCAGCTAATCACTAAATATTTTCTAAACTTCAATAGCTAATTAAGAAATTATATAACTATGTGATTTATGAAACATTACTTTGGAGATTATAAAAGAAAAATACACCCTTCAAAACAATGATGCATCATATATATAATTAAAACTTCTAGACCAAACCCCTTATTTGTGCTAGTTTCACCTCTGAGTTACAATGCCATGAGTTGCTTCATGCTCAATAGTTTTTCCATCAGGACAAACCTAGACAAGACAACAAAATCCAAGATTATTCAATGGACATATTTAACCTCCAGGATATTCCTACTCAAGATAATAGATCGCTACATTGGACAATCTAGAATATTAAATAAAATATGTATTTAAAAAATATTATTCAACTGCAATTATTTACTATACGTTAAGATGCATTAAATTGAGAATGTCAGAACATACCTTAACAATGCTTACAAGCACCCTATCATCGTTTTTTTGGAGTATCCTATCATCCTAGATTCAAACATCGACTTACTCACTGAGAACAAACTACAAACGTGATAGTTATAGAAGTAGAAAT
Source organism: Picea mariana (assembly GCA_032191745.1). Lineage (NCBI taxonomy): Eukaryota > Viridiplantae > Streptophyta > Pinopsida > Pinales > Pinaceae > Picea > Picea mariana. The sequence goes on from JASDQU010736459.1 coordinate 33,395, forward strand.
AACTCCTGAATGGGATCCTATTGGTTTCAAGAATAATTTATTGGAGTCGTCTAATCTTCCAGCAAACCTCCCTCGATCTAACGGAGAAGAAACAAAATCAACATTGGCTTTGTTGTTGCTCTGGTGGATCGAGAGAGGTTTGGTCCAAGATTAGCCAATTCCTAATTTATTCTCTACTAAACAGGGCCAACCACATGAAGGTGTAATCTCTTATAGCCCCTCCCCCCCCTCACATCATTCTCAATTCCCCAATACCCAATCTAACTGATATATTTAGGGTAAAAACTGAAGTAGACAGAAATTTAATATTTTTTCTCACAATATGCTTACTACAGATTGGATCTAAACATAAGGGTAAAAAGAACATAATAGAAATATAACAAAAAAATTTAGATCACATCAAGAAGATAACCATTGATAGCAATTTAATATCAATTCATAATCTGAACATACTATGAAGATAGGTACTGTTGTAAAATAATTCAATGATCTTCAATATGAAACTGAATAGTGAACATAATAAATAACAGTAGTAAAAGAGATAGGGTTAGAAACTTACCTGAGTGTGGAAGCCCCCATATATGTACTCAGTAAAGGAAGAAGTGTCAAGCACTTACCTAAGGGCAGAACTTACCAAGTGAGAGAGAGATGACCAACAGGAAAAACAAATCATAGCAGACCCCAAAAACAAGATGACCTCAATCAATCAAAGAAACCTTAGAGACCAACGTTGCCTTGTAACCATCCACTTTGGGTCGCGTTGCTCTTAACACATTAGGAAAAATATGGAGGGTCACGACAACCTTCCTTGAGGCATGCCACACAACACAGAGGTACAATAGAGGTCACAAGAGGTAGAGGCAAGTTGATAGTGCCAAGGTTAGGCTACGGTAGGGTCAAGAAAGCCATGACAAGGCTACTAAGGGGAAACTACAGGCTGACAGCACCAAGGATATGTTGCGGCAGGGTCAAGGCTGTCGAGGGGAAGCTAAAGGCTGAAAACACCAAGGATAGGTTGCGGTAGGGTCAAGGCTGTCGAGGGGCAACTATAGGCTGACAACGCCAAGGTTAGGCTACGACAGGGTCAAGGAAGACACGACAAGGCTGTCGAGGGGCAGCTACAGGATGACAGTGCCAAGGATAGTCTGTGACAAGGTCAAGGTAGCCATGGAAAGGCTGTCGAGGGGAAGATACAGAATGAAAGCACTAAGGATAGGCTGGGACCAACACATAAAAGGGGGAACCTAGCCACAATAAGGGTGACCAAAATATACAAGTCAACAAGAGGGGCTTAACCAATCACAAGATAACAACACAAAGGGTCATCTCTCTGTCAAAAGGTTGAATCATAATGTGGGGGTTTCATCCTCGTACAAAGGGGGTTTCCACACTTTGATGTGGGATTTATACCTTCTAGTCTAATCCAAGGGTCAAATGGTCAATGGCAAAGCAAAATAACACTATCTACTAGATAATATGCATTCAAAATATTCAAAAAATGTCACGGAAAAGMAAATTTATAAAGAACTTACTGAAAGGCAAAGCAAAAMAAAAGGTATGCAAGACCTTAATATTGACAGGCATATGTGATTTTTTTTTATTATAAATGATCGGTATTATAATATTATACATCAGTACTAGGTTTTGTTTTTTTTCTTTGCACAACTTGCTGCTAATTTCCTAAGTATTTCATCGATATCTGTGTCATCTTMTTTTACTGTGTGCTCTTCTATTGTTGATTTTCCTTGCATTCTCGCACGCATTTCATTCCTTGTCACATACTCACAGCGTTGAGGCACCAAATGCAGGTCATCACCTACAACGAAAAAAATATTAAATTTATAGGGCAAGTTATTGAATACGATTGGTTTAGTTCATTAATAAGAAAAAATACGACTGGAATGTAATAATTTACTTGCCATGTGYTCCTCTTCTGTTAGAGGATCTCGATGTATGTAGTGCAGCTCTACCACTGAAACCACAAAATCTATAAGTAKACAATCACAATTGAATTATTAAAAAGCAAAAATAGAATCACAAAATTCATAAGTACGAAATTATTAAGTCGTATATGATTAATATACATCCATATTACCATCRTGGCTCTCATGTGCAACAACATCATGGGGCTGCACTGACCCAGTTATGTTAGGATCAGGTTGCACCTCACTTTCAGGAGGCTGCACCTCACTGTCAAGAGGTTGCACCTCACTTTCGTGGGGTTGCACGGAAGTACCATCTTGTGGTTTCTCTCTACTATCAACAAATTGTTCTGCAGTACTATTGATGGGCTCAATAATATTGTTGCTCCCCTTCTATAAATAACAGAGAAACATATAAAATTATTGGACAATATCAAATGAGAATGTATTTTAAAGGTAATGAAACCATGTTATTGTGGTTAGATTTTTATAATATACCATATCATGCACACTGCATCTTGGCGACTGTCCCAAGATTTTTCGGTGATCAATAAAAGCTTGGTATCCATACTTGTAACCAAGTCAGAGGTCTTCCATAGTGGATTTGGTACAAAAATTGTCCCCCTACATTGCATAAGAGTATTGATTTTTGTTATTGGTTTCCCCATGAATTACCAGAAACTTGGAAGGCGATATAACTAATAATATTGTTAAGATGTTTGATTACTTACAATTTGTGCCTGTAACTTCAAATAGCCGCCTTGGCCTAGTCTGTGTTGGCCATGTTTCTCAACCCTTTCCTTGGTGGATTTCGAAGTGGACCCTATGAAAAATTTCAAGTATGTTATATACCACAATTGTATTTAAAAATAAAGAAAGCTAAAAGTATTGAATTGAAATTATAATTTACCTTCCTAGACCAGGTGGATTTCTTCCTTCTTTTCTCAATCTCTTCTCCTTTGCATCCTCAATGAACACCTTCCATTCCCTCTTAGGAATAAAGGGTGGACACTCATACCTAGGGTTATTTTGCAATTTAACCCTATACATGTCATGTATATATTTTAAATATAGGCCCACCGCTTTGGAGACCTCTCTTTTATCGAAGGTATCTACCCCAAACATACGTTCAAGGTAGTCCAAGATTTCTTTTTTGAGGTGAATACTTTGAGAATTCCACCTCGTGTGTAACGTGGGACCAAAAATTTCCAATGATTGGTCATACAAGTGTTTATAAAACAAGTTGTTTCCTACATGCAAAAATAAATKATCATTAATTAGAAAATAATAATATATAAGATGATATATGCTTCATATATACAACAACAAACGGTTAAAACAATTAAAAAAACCTAGAATTTTTAATGTCTTTATTGGAACTCCTTTCTCATTCACCAAAAAGTGCATGAAATTGTTCCTGTGCTGGCAACGCGTGACAATCCAGAAAATGAGCTGGCAGTGTCATCACTGCCAGTACTTCCACCAGCTCCTGCATGTAGCTCTGCCACCTCCGGTTGAAGGGGTATGTCATGCTCACGGTCCCTAGCTATAGGTGTGGACCCAGTCTGAGTATGACTGGGATCAATCGCAGGTGGAGTGTTGAATAACCTAGCCATTATATGTTGGCTCGTGTTAGCTGGACGTTGTGGTGTACTCTCTACAACATGACTACTACCAACATCTACTGCAAGAGCCGACTGAATCGAAGCCAAAAAATCCTATATAAGAAAGAAAAAGTTTTTTTGATTAGAAAATGTAAAAGTTATAAACATGAAGCATTCATAATTGAACTTACAACCAAAAAAAAATCACTTTAAGATATGGTTATTACCTTATATTTTTTAAGGTCTTCCTTCAACTGCTCTATCCTTTCTTTAGTTTCTTGATTTTGATCTTTACTTACAATCAAGTGAAGGATTTCTCTATTCGTTTTTTTGATGATTTTGTTGATTGTTACCATTATGTTGGGGTCATCCAACAAGTTGCCATCGACCCAATCATCACAACCATGGCCTGTGAACTACATATTTCAAGAAAGAAAAGTTATTTTCAATTATATAAACAAATAATAAATTTCACATTAAATGTAATTCGAAAATGTTAATCATATGCTTGTTCTGTGGGGCTGTAGATTTTCCATGATCATCCTGACAAGAATTAGGTGTTAGAAATCCATAACAAATTAAATGACTCATGCAAACTCACAAAGTATGATGTGCATTATAGTGAAGTGCATTGCCTGTAATTTACCTATTTTGGGGGGTCGGTTGGTGCATTTCCACGATCATCCTACCAAGGATTAGGCGTTAGAAATCTATAAAAAATGAAATGACTCATGCAAACACTAAGAGTATGATGTGCATAAGATTTAGATGCTAGAAATCCATAACAAATAAACATCATGAACAACGATAAATTTACAAACAATGGGAATACAAATTTACAAACTGCACCACATCACATCATGATAAGTAAACATAATAGATTTCAAATTACCACCCCCATAATAGAAATATCCGTATGTATTTGATTCAAGTTGTAATCAATCAACAACTCCTCCCCTGCAGTTATTGATTTTATTGCGCATACGAATACACAGTTTCGTTCCCGCCCCTCAAATATGCAATTGGGTTGCTTATTTGTTGTCCTGGGTCGTGTACTATTTATAAACCCCGCAATATTTCCCGATGCCTTTGGCCTTCCGTCAATATACATAGACCCTCCTTTGTTTCTATCATTGTCTCTTAGCTGTATATAATTTGCAGCCACTCTGTATATATGCATACCTCACCTATATTGGACTAGCTTCATCTAATCTCTATAATTGTAACAAGGCCCGACATACTCCATCAATTCAATTATTCCGCTATCAAAAACCTTTATGCCATCCATGGAAAATAGCCCCAAGCCATGTAATGATGATGGAGCAATGCAATATATCCTCTTGTCCAGACAAAAATCAATGTTTACTTGAGGAAGGTCCTTGGGTACCCATCGTTTCACTAAATGTTTGTACCTCAAGGAAACCTCAATGTCATTTATGCTCTCAGCATCATAAGAGCAGGACCCCCCTTCGGCAAGAAAAAATTCCATGCGTCTATGGAATTTTCTTTTGATCTTCTCACCTCTAGTTTCTCTTTGTTTACCTGAACTTTCCTCACTCAACGAAGACAAATCTGACAAATACCTATTTGGTTGTACTTGTAGTCCATTGAATGAGCGATCAGTTAAGAAGAATTCCCCTTTCAATTCTAGTAATGATAATTGTGTAGGATACAAGGATGACAAAAGGAAAACAACAAATATTCATTCTTCTTAAATGGAAGATTGATCAACTCGTATTATAAGGGGTAGATTGATCAACTCGTATTTGTGATGTAGAGAGACCAAGTGACATATCAATTTGGTTCAACAAGTCAAGTTTCAATCACTGACAAACTAGTTGAGGCAAGGTCAACAAAGATAAATGAGTGATTTTCATATAGAGTCAAAGTCTTAAACTTATAAGGGAGCTCACTTGAGGCCAACTAGATTAAGACATGTCAGGCCATGTAACAGATTTTGGGATTGCAAAATGAATGGGTGCAACCTCTATTGAGTCACTTAATTCAACATTTTCTTTGAAAGGATCAGCAGGATACATCACCTCGAGTATGTCTTTTCAAAATGTTAGTTTTACTTGTCTTTTCCCAAACATCCCCCGATTCATGTTTACTGAAAAGTGTTGTGGGAATATAAATATACTAGTATTTATGTGAATATATGTGAAGAATTTATGAGGCCATTATATGCACTCATCCACTGGGAGTCAAAAAAATGTATGTATGACAAATATTTGGATACACTATCCATACTCAAGGACTAACACATCGTGGAAAAGGGGACCAACTTGTGGATATATGGTGGAACAAAGACTCCTCATAATGCTTTCTTATATTAGTAATGATTATCTCATGTTAGTAAAGGTAATCATAATGCTTTCTTATATTAGTAATGATTAGTAGATGATGAGCAATTAGACATTGATGTTGCTATTCATATATTCATATCCATATCAAAGGATGATACATGAGATAATGGGGTTTGAAAGAAAAGAGGCATGCCCTCCACACTTCACAATAGTACTATTGTGGGGCAACAATAAGCTTGGTGACTAGGAGGAAGTACAACTACACCCTCTGCAATGTGGTTGAGTGAAAACTAACAACTATGGATGTAAATATCTTGACAACAATTTCTTGTGAGTTATATTAGATTCCCTAGAGGAAACAAACGATTGGAGGAGGTAATAAAGAGTTAGGTTAGTCATTAGTGAAGGGAATTTGAAGTTCAAAACATTGTTGGAGCAAAGGGATTTTGCAAATTTGGCATTGAAAAAGATGGAAATATTGGGAGGTTAAGGGTGTAGCAACAAAAATACCAAGGACCTAGAATGATAAATCTATTCCTAGATTGAAAGGATGAAGAGGATTTTGAGTTTGTATGAAGATAAAATATTGTGTTTGAGCCAAAACAACAATATGCAAGACACTACTTAGGAGTGAGATTACACAAATTATAATGGTGTTGGTGGGGAATAGGAATCATGAGGAATACCATTGAATGAGCATTCTCAAACCATGTGGGATGTCAAATTCTAGGCTTACTTGTAGCACAAAAAATGCCAAAATTTTGTATTTTTATTTTTTATTGTGTAGAAATCAAAAGTCATGGGGCTTGTTATTCTTTGCAATTGGGTTAACACTAGTGTTTTATAAATCACCTTTTCTTTGTAGTTGTCCTAAAAATGAGGATAATTTTTTGTGTTGTAATAGAAGAAGAAACCAATAGAGTTGTTGAAGAAATCGAGCACAAGTCATTTCTCGATGTCTGATGAAAATTATTCTCATGCCCCCATGGGTAAAACCTAACATGAAAAATGGTGCATTGGGTATAGGGACATGTCTTTTAAGATACTCCTAATGGTCCATAAACTTATTCAACTCATCTCTTCTTGAATGTTATCTAATTTTATTACACGACACGAGTCCAAAACCATGACACAGATTCCCTCAAATGTACCTATTAGCCTTCCCTCATTGAATACTTGATGGAGGGTGCTCCCCTTCTCAATACAAACATGCATATTCTATCTTAGATGGAATTAAAGTGTGTTCCATAAATATTTAGGTCCTAGTGTGTTGGTGGATTTTATAACTTGTGATTTCCTCTCTACAAAAATATCACCATGAACCCAAAACCACATTGGATAGAAGTGCATCGAGAGGTTTACTAATGCTAAGGGTTAAAACTATGCTAGTGTGGAAAGGAAGAGTATTCATACCTATTTTTTGTAGGGTTCTTACCCAACATATTATTCCTAAAGGTTTGTGGCAGCAAGAAAGGTACATGTGGGATCCCTATTTTCTAGCAGTGTGAATGTATAGATAAGATATAAATTGGGGCAAAGAAAAATATCTCTATTGTAGTTGTTAGATATATTAAAGAAAAAATATGTTTAAGGCCCTCAATGTGTAATATGAAAGTTATGTTTAAGGCCCTCAATGTGTTGTGAACCAATATCAGACCAAACAATCATGGAATAACCATATACATTCCACCAAACCCTAAATTTAGTATGAGCATCATCAGAAACCTATTTAAATGTTAAGTATCTGATTATGGATTTTGAGATTTTGGAATCCTAAAGACATCTTATTCAAACATTTGTGTGGCAATAAGGAGTCCAAATTTATTCATTCATTTTCCAAATCGAAACTCTCGGAATGAAATTACTCACCATTCTCTGTTCCTTGTGAATATTGGCTTGAGGTCGAGGTCTCTATCTCCTTACGCATGTAGTGACTCGAGGTCTATGTCTCCTTGCACCACAATGGCTGAGTTCACTTTCTCCTTGCGTCATAGTGGCCGAGGTCACTTTCTCCTTGCAACGCAGTGGTGAGGTGACAATCTATGATGATATTTCGGGGGTTGGAATGGATCTGGTACTGAGATACGAAGGTCCCGAAACCTTGGATGTCTCTCGAAGCAAAGACCTTTGAAATGGGCGTGGGAAAGCAGGCAAGAGAGACAAACCTGTGTTTCCTAAGAATCCCTTTAGTATACCTATGTATCCTAACAAGAGTGAAAGACCAACCTATGTGAGTCTAAATGCACAAATGTTGATGATAAAGACCTTAAATTTGTGAATGTCATATAAAAGACTTTTTAGATTGTCACAAAAATGAATTTGAAAACTAGAAAGAATTTGTGATAAAGGACTTAGGAAATATGTGCATTATGATTTCAATACACTAAAATTAAGTATTACCTATACATAATTTCCACTAGACAATTTAAAGTCAATCTATTGAGAGTTATGGTAAAATAATAAAATCATTGATTAGAGTAGTTGTTAGGAAACATAACGAAAATTTGAGTGTGTTGAATGTAATTTAGCAAAGGAGTTTAGTGTGTGAGAGTAAAAGTGTGTGCGCAAATAGGAGAAAAGAATAATATCTGTTTGACAACAATTTAGCACAAGCCTACCTTGAAGTCGATGTTGATATGGCACAACATAAGTGAATTAGCACAAGATAAGATGTGGGGATGATTATTGATGGAGTGATGACTTTCTCAATGTTCATATAATGCATAGTCAATTTTTATACATGAGTTGTTAAGAATCACCCTAATAATTCTAATCAACTTAGTTGAGTGTAATCACATGCCTTGATTTCATGGAACAAACACAAAAACCCTAGGTAATTTTGATCCTTGACATGGTCAACGTGGATCATTCCTCCATTCCTATAAATGTGTATGCACAACGACCTTTAGAGGATGACAATTCGGTGAGTGTTGTTTCCCCATTAGGATTAGGAGTCCATATAGTTTACATTCCAAAGAGATCTATATGCTTCCTTCTTATTTTGTTGGTTTTTTCTAAGGACTCACAAGCAATTTGTATCAAATTGGTATATGATAGGGTGTGATTCATCACATGTCATTGTCCCTTCACCTCCTCCTTAACCATGGGTGACATAACGCTATCATTCAATAGTAAAATTGTTACATTTCATTGTAAGGCATCATGTGTACTGAGGGCTTGAGC
>JASDQU010736459.1:42509-53043 GCA_032191745.1 Picea mariana
AAGGGTTTTGGATGACCAAATGGTGGAGGCCTCAACACACCTAGAAGATTTAATGACATCGTACCACCAAGAAAAAACTCTTTATGGTCATTTCAAAGGACATTTATGATGAGGAAGTTGAAGCTAAAACCCCTGAGGTTACTCATCCATCTATTGTGTATCCTATGGAGTACTATACCAAACCTTTTTCCTTACCATATTCCAATTAGTATAATTTTTTCTCCATTTTGATTAAAGAACCTCCAACAAAGGTTAGAGTGCACTCTTCATAATCACAAAGACTATTTCCTACATCAGCTAGTCTTGTTACATTCTAAGGCACGGGATCAATTCGAGAGGCCATGTGTAGTGGTTTGAGATATGTTCTTCTTTTAGAACTTTTTGAACAAGAAACATAATAAATAATAAGTAAAGAATAAGTACCTCCTTTACATGATTTGTATTGTCCTTGGTTGACATAGTGTACTCGAATGAATAGAAAGTGTCTCCAAATTAAGATTTCCCTTGCCACTTGTGCCCACTTGCCCTTCTCTTCTGACCTTATATATACAATATTTCAACATTTCAATACATTCATCAATCTTCTAGTTGATCATCTTCGTCGAACTGAACATCCATATCATCTGGTTCATATAAGGTGTTGTAAGGATTGACCATATCAACATCGTCATCAATGTACTCATTTCCAAGCAATATATCTTCATCATGGATATCATCATCAAGATTTACATTTACTCCTACTAGTACATTTGGTTCATCTCCTTCAGGCTCTTCATCTGAGACATATGCTACATCGGCTACCTGTTCCTCCGCATCATCTTTTTCTTCAAGATCATTTTCTTCCTCTACAATATTATACTTTACTGGCCTTCCTCTTGGATCATACCTAACAACAAATGACCAGCCTGCTTTACCTGGAACCTCTAAGTAGAAGACTTGTTCACATTGGCTTGGAAGAACATAATGATCTGTTCCTGGCTCAAATGACCTTGTATTAACCATGGTAAATCCGTTATCATGTATAATAACAGTTCTATCAAGATCACGTTCATTCATTCGTAGCCTGTACCATTTGACACCAAACAAAACTATTTTGAAGGATTTAAAGTCACACTCAAGTATGTCCTCCAAATACCCATAGTATCGATTTTTAGAGACTTCAGGATGTCTGTCACTTCTAGAGGAAACATTAGTGACCTCGAAGACTGCAATTATCCCACAATCATAAGTTTTCCTCTTTTTGTCCAACTTTTTGATGCGAAATTTACGACCATTGCACCACATAGCCTTGTGATGTTTCAACTGCAATATGCTAGACACATAAAACATATTTCACATAACTTGTAATGTATGGATGGGAAAAACACATCGACACTAACATTAATAATTTATGAAATAACATAATGAAATTATATTGGATGAATAACATGCTTGCCTGTTTATCTTTCAAACCATGTGCTAAATCAATTTCTTGCTACATAAGATTGGTATCTCCATTACGATGAGCTTCTATAACCAATGTAGACACCCCTTCCCATGATAACCTACCTTCACATTGTATGCATCTATCAATCCATACCTTCATCCAGTCAGGATTATTTGCAATGTATATATGTAGTGCATCCCACTCTCGACCAACTATATCAGAAAATCATAACTCACCAATATATGTTAGTTAGCAAGGTATAAAATATTAATAATTGATGAAAGCATAAAAATTAAATAAGTACGATACACATAAAAAGGAAAATTCAGATGTATTATAAACCTAATTACCTTTCACTTTCGTCATTCTACCTTTCCCCAACAAGTGCTCCCCTTCAAATTTTTTAATGGAGTTCACATCCCAAATACGATCCACATGCATATTTGTGGCTAATTTAGGAAGATGTTGACTAATATACACCATCGATTGATATAGCATATATCCCTCCACTGTAGAACCCTTGGGGTGTGCTCTTTGTCTAACCAAATCCTTTAATGATTTCAGGTGCCTATCCACCATCCACATTGACCTTGTGTGTACTGGTCCACACAATTCAATCTCCTCAACTTGGTGTATGAGGTAGTGTTCTTGTGCATTGAAAAATGCCGGAGGTAGATACTTTTTCATTTCACACATTAGCCGAGGAATTTCTCTATTCCAATACTTTATATCTTCTTGATGGATTTCTTTCAATGAAAACCGTCTATAATCGATGTTGCAAGCAAGTACCATGTTTCGAAAAAACATATAAATTAATATATTACATTATAAGTAAAACATATGTCATTAAGAACTTGAATAACAAATTGGAAAAAACAATTTTCATATAATTTACTACTTACCTCATGTATTTTCCAAGATCATATATAACTTGTTTGACGTTGTTGTTGAAGTGTTCTGGGAGATATAGAGGTAGAACATACTGTAACAATCAAAATCAATCATTATTGATTCTAAAGTATAATAAAACAAAACTAAAAAGATGTATACCAATATAAATATATATAGAAAAATACTTACCTTAATGAAGGTATGCCAATCATGTGTTTTTACCCCACCAAATTCACCTTTCTTTGTTAAGATATTATTTATGTTTGAAGAAAAACCCATGGGAAAATTTATTCTCCAAATGACCTCTTTTACATTATTTCTTTGTTTCTCTGTTAATAACCAGGGAAGGCTATTTCGATCTTCGTCGTTATTTGATTGGATCCCACTTTGCATTGCATGATTGTCTTCCTAAATGTCACTACAAATCTTGATGACTTTTTCTTTATCCCTCCTACCATCTATGATTCGCCATAATGTTTCTGTCACATTCTTCCCGATATGCATTGTATCAAACAAATGARCTATTTTTAGGTCCTGATAGTAGGGCAACCTCATGAATTGAGAGGGATAACTTTTCATTCCTTGTGGGAGCCCATTGTTAATACCTTCACGACATTGATGAAGCATAAAATAAATTCAATAAAATAAAAATTCATAACATTACATATACAATATTACATAAACAAATTGCAATATACCATCTCGACGACTTTTTTTATATTCCAACTTCCATAGGTGAGGTGTCATTCTTTGTGGTTTTAATCCAGTCTCTTATTTCCCATTGAAAAGATGTTTTTCAATAGTACGATACCTATGGTTCTTAGAGAGGAAGTGCCTATACTCATCAAACACCTCCTTTCCTAAAGTTTTTGAACGTCGAGATTTGATCTTAGGACCACAAAATGGACATGAAAATCTACCCTTTGTTTGAAGACCTGCAAAAGTTGGATTAATAATTATGCCAATTATACGAAGGGGATTATTTAAAAAAACATGCAGAATGGTATCTTCAAATAATTATATACTATAATTAAAGTGCGATGGATCGTTACATACCACAAAAATGTGTTAGTCCTGGGGCATCATGAATTGTCCATACAAGTATTCCACAGAATTGAAATTCCTTCTTCCTTATTGGTTTACAAACGTTATACATAGTGATGTCGGCCCATAACTTTAGTAATTCGTCGATGAGAGGCTCGATATATACATTCATATCTTTAACCTGGTACTTACCTAATTGTTTGAAATTACACATAATTACTAACGTGATGTGCATATATAAGTAAATAAATAAATACAAGATATTATGCAACAAGAAATACAAATGAAATCTTACTTTCGGAAAATTAATGATAACATTACATACCTGGAATGATCATTGTCAACATTATGTGCTCCTTCTTTATTGAAATCCAAGGAGGAATGTTATTGTTGATAAAAAAAATTGGCCACACTGAATAAATAGACCTAAGCTCCCCAAATGGATTAACACCGTCAGCAGCCAATGAAAGCCTACATTACAAGGTTCATCTTTAAAAACTGGCCATTTTTCCTCAATTTCCTTAAATGCATAACCATTTGTAGGCATTCGAAGAACACCATCTCCACTTCTATTGTGTGCATGGTAATCCATAAACTGTGCTATGCTTTCACACTGGAACAGTCGTTGCAAACATGGAATTATGGGAATATGACTAAGAACCTTACGAGGCACCTTTTTTGTTAGTTGATCGGTTCGATATCTACTAGTCTGACATTGCGGGCATTCTGTTTTCGACGCATGTTGTCCATAGTATATAATATGATCATTGGGACATGCATCTATAGCTTGATACTCCAATCCAATTTCTTTCATAATGGCATTTAAATCTCGGTATGTGCAAGGTAAAATATTTGACGATGGTAACAGAAATTCACCTAATAATCTACGACATAAAAAATAAGTAATTAGTGTAAAGAATGTTATAATTTGTAAATATTTAATTCTTATTTCAAACATTAATTAAAACTAAAAACAAGCAAAAAAAACGACCTTTATGTATACGTGATGATGAACCATATTACATAACTTAGGATCTGTATCATACAACTATTTGACAAACCATTCAAAACCTTTAAGTTCACCAACAATAATGTAGCAGACAGAAGATTTTATTTTGAACCTTCATAAAGCGGTTTTTCTGCCTTCTCTAGCAGAGGTACATCAAGATCACCAATGTCCTCATCATCATCCTCGCCCGGTCGAGCAAACAAGTCTTGGATAAATTCATTTGTCCCATCGTCTTCAACTATATTGTTATTGTTCTCATCTTCTTCCATAGGATCATTAATTTGATCTTCAATATTCGACACTCCAAATTCCTCGGCACCTTGTAGTACAACATCATTTCTACTAGTACTTGGCATGTTCGAACGCTTAGGGGGCCATCCTGACTTTATAATTACAAACAGTCATGAAAAATTAGTGTACTGTATAAAAAATATTTAAACAATATAAAATTTTATAAATACAATCAATATAAAGATATAATAATGAATATATAGTTTACCAAGGGACGATATTCGTTCGGTCCACCTTCAACGTGTCCATGGGTTTTGCAATGTCTTACTGATGTTTGTATTAAAATTCTTCTGACTTTTGTGCTCCCGCATTTAGCGCAAGGGAAATAACATCTCTCTTCACCTTGTCCATAATATTTTCACATTCTTCACCACAACCAAAATATTGAGATGATTATGTTATAAAGTTCAGTGATGATGTTCTAGATCTATTCCATTCTTGAAATGCAATAGACAAAACCATACAATATATTTTACCACATAAGCTTCAAATCTTCACCATAACCAAGTAACATAATCAAACGACATAATAGAACTAGGGCAAGAGATCAAGTCACATATAAGCATGGAAAAATTAGCATGTTCACAGACGACATAAAATCTACATAAACGTATAAGGTTATAAAATATTAAACGAGACAAAAAAAAAATATATATTTAACTAACCTTCAAAGTCTAAAATCCTCTTGCATGCCTTGAAAAATGATCACAAAACTAAGCTCTATAGATCAAATATTAGTTCGATCTCCTAATCTTCACATAAAAACGAACATTGGCAGAGCTATAACACATAAAAGATGTCGCAACTATAACAAATTAGTCGAAACTCGGTTCGAATTAACTAATTTATAGATTCRTCATCGTCGGAATTCTGATGACTATAACCCTAAATTAAGGTTGACCATTTCGAAGTCAATGACCATTATGTTGACCTACAAATGGCTATATTAAAGTGTCGAAACTARGCGTCGTACTTCCGATGACCTTATAACATGTCGGAAATCCGACGTTATCGGGATTAATTTAAAAAAAAATAGTAAATTTTKTTTTTTAAAATTTGTTTCGACAAAAAAATTGATTTTATCACAATCGTCGTAATAGTTCGTCAATTTTTTAGCCTATATGTAATAGTGGAAGTTGTAACAATGGATTTCATCACCAAAAATTCCCAGAAAAAACAAGCAACATGATTATATCATGGTAGTGGTGGATAAGCTTACTAAAGCTACCCATTTTATTCCAGTTAATCTCACTCACAAGGCAAACAACATTGTTGATGTTTATATGAAGGAAATTGCTAGATTACATGGCATACCCAAGACAATTGTGTCTGACAGAGATCCAAAATATACCTCAAAATTTTGGAAGGGATTATTTAATGGATTTGGAACAAACTTGAATTTTAGTATAGTGTATCATCCAGAATCAGATGGTCAAACATAGAGAGTGAATCAAGTGATTGAGGATATGTTAAGAATGTATGTGATGGATAAACCATCAAAATGGGAATACTACCTACACTTGGTAGAGTTTGCTTATAACAATGGGTACAAAGAATCTCTAAAGATGAGCCTATTTGAGGCACTTTATGGCAGAAAGTGCAACACACTAGTAATCTAGGATAAGCCAACAGACAGAGCAGTGGTTGGGCCAAATTTTCTCAAGGAAATGGAGGAGAAAATGATTAAAATGAAACAAAATTTAAAGGTTGCCCAAGAAAGACATAAAAACTATTGTGATAAGGGCAGAACTCACAGGGAATTTAATGTGGTTGATCATTTATTCTTGAAAGTGAAGGCCAACAAAAGTTCCCTAAAGTTGGGAAACTGTTCAAAGTTGGCAGCTCGCTATTGTGGGCCGTTTGAAATCCTAGATAGGATTGGTCTAGTAGCTTATATAATTGCATTGCCTGCATCTATGTCTATTCATAATGTATTCCATGTATCATTACTCAAGAAATATATACTTAATGCTAATCATGTTATTTATAGGAATGTGATTTAGGTGGAACAAGAAAGTGCTTTTCAAGTGCATCCGGTACGCATTATGGACCGAAAAATCAAACATCTCTGGAATCGATCCATAGTGCTTGTAAAGGTCCAATGGACCTGGTATGGTCCTGAGGACGCTACTTGGGAGCATGAGGATGCAATGCGGGCAGAATACCCACATCTTTTTTAGGATTTTTGAAATTTTGTTGTATATGGGTACATGTTGCACTGTGGACAATGCATAAATAAGGGGAGGGGATTGTAATATCCCTAGGTCGAACCCAATTGTAATGTAAATGAAAATGTACTTAAGCTGGTGAGTTGTTTTGATATCATTGTGTATGCACATTTCATGGCATAGTGCGCGCTAGTACTGCGCAGTGAAATGATGAAGTGTGCACATTCCAAGATACTGCGCGCAACATCTTAAGTGCGCACGATTGTGAGGCCAGTGAGCCTTTGTGTATATGCTATGTTTTATAGGATGGTGAGCCAGTTATTATAAGCTAGGATTCTTATGTTTTGATTAGGCTGGAGAGCCTATATGTTGAAGGCCAGTGCACCTATTTTGTATATGTCTCGTGATTAATATAAAATACATCATTG
Source organism: Picea mariana (assembly GCA_032191745.1). Taxonomy (NCBI): domain Eukaryota; kingdom Viridiplantae; phylum Streptophyta; class Pinopsida; order Pinales; family Pinaceae; genus Picea; species Picea mariana. The sequence continues at coordinate 49,767 of JASDQU010736459.1, forward strand.
CACGCAAACCAACCATGATAAAAGAGATAGGGGACTAAACTCCACTGGTTAGGGAAAGGGAGGGGCCTAAAAGTTAAGGAAAGGGGATAAGCTAGGGATCTTAAGCCAAAATGGAATATTATATTAATATTTATTAAATCAAAAAGTATGGATAATTATTTTATCCTAAGTTCTGAAGTTGGGAACAAGTGGACCAAAGTAGCTCCCAACATGACAAGTGTCAAGTTGGGGACATGCATACATATTGTTGGGACTTATCTCATTTCCTATCATCTTTTCCATCATTCTGCCCATCATTATGTCCATCATTCACTCATCCAGTCAATCATCCATGAGCATGCACACACCCAGTGAGTTATCCTTTGTATCTTCATGACTATACCCGAACCCGTATCCATAGCCATTTTTGTGTCGGTGTATCTGGTTAGCTTGGGAGTTGGACTGAAGAAGCGGGTTGTCAAGCCCATGGGATATTGAAGAGGCGGGTTGTTAGACCTATGAGCAATTCTCTGGGTGAGAGAATTGTTGGGGATTGATTTCTTGAAGGTGTTGAACTGCAGCTACAGTGCTCTAAGACTTCCTGTTCAACCTTTTGTTGAAGCCTAGAAAGGAAGTGGGGTAGTCGAAGGACTGTTGAGCAAAGAAGGGGCACACTTCCTAGGTGGGACAGGTATGTGGGGAATGCGAGACTGTAGGTTTTTAGTTTGAGTTGGCACTTGAGACAGAGTCTTTCCTGTTGTCTATGAGCCTTTAGCTTGGTTAGGAATCCCTTTACCTGAGTAGAGTCTAGTCCCAGCTCGGGGGTGACTCACTGTTGAGAGTGATGAATAGTGTGGTCTAAGGCTGGGAGGTTCGTGGAAGGTCTGCATGTAGTTGGTAACATTCTTACCAAGATAAGTGCCAATTGTGTGATAAATTTACATGTTCCATTGTTATTTACGTGCTTATTTTTATGGATTATCATATGTGAGGTTATAGTTGTGTTTATTTTTATGGGTATTTCTTGTATATGTTGCATGTATATGTTTATTGTTGTTTCAGTGTGAATCCGTTCATTTACAAATGTATTTTGTATGTTTACATTTTTTATATAATGCTTCCGCAAGAGTTCTGTGTGTATATATTTTAATTGCATACAGTTCAAAAATTTTATGTGGCATAGCTTAGTTAGATGTTGGGTATGTTACAGTATGTTCCGTAGAGAGAACATAAGAGTTCCCTGGAGTAGCATGACCCAGCATGGATGGCCAAGGATGTTACAAAGTTGATTGATCGAATTGTCTCCGGGTTGATCAAGGAAAACCCCGACTGGTATATTGGATGCATTGACATGCACGTGGAACTCCTTTGACCAGTCGGGGAATCTTAATATTTAGGCTTCGACCAGCATTGTTTTTAGAAGCTCAAATGATTCATTATAGTTTGCACTCCATATTAATTCTACATCATTCTTGAGCAATTCATCCATGGGGAATGTGATGTCTAAATAGTGCCTTATGAATTTGTGGCAATATCTTGTATGCCCCAAAAATATTTTGATATGCTTAACATTGATAAGGGTTTTAAAGTCAAGTATTGCCTTTAGTATTTTCCATGTCGACTTTAATTCCATCTTTGCAGGAAAAATAACCTAGCAGTATACCAATGGGTGTTGAAAATACACATTTATTTATATTCAATGAAAGATGTATTTGTCGACATCTCTCCATCATCATTCTTATCCAATGTATATGGCTCTTTAACATAGATGATTTTAGGGGTGAAATTTCACAAATGGGAAAATTTTCCATGGTTTTCCCCAAAAAAATATTCGTCGGTTTCTTTTTTTCTAAAAATGATTCGCCCAAATTCCATAGAGGAAAATTATTTTATCTTAAAAATCGCCAAAATTTTATAAAAACTATACAAAATCCTTAGAAATTTGAATATTTTTGCAAAAGTATCGCGAAACATTTTTTATTTTGCATATTAAGGACTAGTAAGATTAGCTCTGGTTTCTACATTTTGATATAAATTTCCATCCTTAAAATTATCCCTGCTCTTTAATAAACTGTATACTGTATAATTGTTGAAGTAGACTGCCATGGTTTTATAGATTATTCTTGAAATGTTTTAATTAATATCCTAGAAAATACAACAAGAGCATTTTTTAATCCAAAGGGTATTACTTCCTATGAAAAGGAACAAAATTCCATTACAAGTGTTGTGTTCTTTTGGTCTTCTTTAGCAATTGGCATTTGGTTGTAGCCTGAAAATCCATCTATAAAATAAAATCATTCATGTCCTTTTGTCTGCAAAAAGGATCAGTAAGTGCAATTTTATCCAACTCTCTAAAGTTGACACAAATTATCAACCTCTTAGGTTCATTCTTTTTAGGTTGCACTACCATGGGGTTGGACCATTCTAACTTATCGATGGGGTAAATGATTCATGCAGCCAACATTCCTTCTATTTCTTTTTGCACAATTTATTTATATTTTTGTGTCAGTTTGTATGGTCTTTTTTTTACAGGTTTGGCCCCTGCTATTAGGTTGATCCTCATTTCTCCCATTTCTTTGACCAAACCTTTCAAATATTTACAATTCTTGGTGAACACATCTTGGTATTCATTTAACAAGTCAACTATTTTAGTTGTTTGCTTTTTCAACCAATAGTCGCCTATCATAGCCATTTTAGGTGGACCATCATTTGAAATATCAACTTTTGCATACTTTATTTCAACATCCAACCACTCCAATGCCTTTGATTCATCTCTCTTTCATGAAATTTGTTTTATGTTGGAGGGAAGTCGATTTTATCTTGTTCTTTTGGGTCGACTTTCTTAGACACTTTCAAGACATATTTTACTTGTATCATTACTTTTGGATGATCTTTCCTCCATCTAAATCTCTTTCTAGGAAAAATATTTGTTTTCCATGTCGATGCATCGCTTGATTTGACTACTTTGTTCGTGGCATGATATTCAATTGCAAGCAAGGTTGACCCTATGTTGACCATCAACTTTCATTTTTCTTGCATAACTTTATTACTTGGTCTCTCTATATAATTTCTAATGTCATGTATTTCCTTTTGTAGGTTGAATTTTCTATTGCAAATGCAAAGTATTTTATAAAGTTTTCTTTTAGCTCCTTCCATGTGCACATATCTCCTCTTGCATCTTCAATTTTGTACCATTTATATGGTAGGTCATCCATTGTATTTGGGAACATGTGTGGTCAGACTCGTTCATCTCTATAATCGATTCTCCTCAATTCTCTTCATAGTCCTCAATGTGGGT
>JASDQU010736459.1:86299-142314 GCA_032191745.1 Picea mariana
CTTTGTCAGTTTTATTTTAATATAGTTGAGAATCATTGTGCTCCAATCGAAGATCACAGGATGTATACACTGCACTGTACAATGCATCTGAGCACAAGAATCCTGAAGTAGAGCAGTAGATCCATTAATCTACCCAATCAAGTAAATTGTCACTCTCAAGCCAAGGTTCTCTATCTTCTGAATGGGGAATTGAAATCCCATCTTTTATGTACTATCCTCACAATGCATATCCATGTAATGGGATATTTGATATGGCCCTGGAGGGAAGGTGAAAAATTTTACTGGCTCACCCCTCCTAGAAAGATCGATCAAGAAGTAAATATCTTCAGTGGTGATTGTCAAGGATTGGCCTTCCAGCATAAAGGCCTCCACATCAGGGTTCCAATACTCAACAAGGTGATTTAATAGCCTCAGTTGGGCCCTCATGAATGGACAACGGAAAAAATTCCATAACCCACATTATTTTAATATAGCCATAGTTGCAAGGTCCTCTTCAACCATTTGATCCACTTCCTCATGCTCCCTCTCTCTCTCCAATTGACAAACATCAAAATGCCACACTTAAGTACCTCACCCTAAGTGTCACAACTGTCGTAAAAGTTTCATTGAACCTTTCTAAGTGTCACATACACCTTGAAACCATAAGATAACATATGTCACAATTCCTAGTCTATGTGGAGGAGAAATATATTATATGAATGTCAAAATACTATGTGCGCATGAATTATTTATTAATATTCATGAAAAGGAAATTAATTTAGTGTGAGAATCCACCTCACATTTAGTTTCCTATTTTCAAGGAGAGGTTGAGAATCTCATGGATGGTTGATATATTTTCTCAAACCAAAATCCTAATTTTGTAGATCTTGAGAGATATTCCTCCTTAAAATCCTTGAGAGATATTTTCTCCCTAAAATCCTTGAGAGATATTTTCTTCCTAAAATTATTGGAGATCCCATTCTAGTGGATCTAATGAGTGATCTTCTCCATGGTGGTTAAGCCTCCAAATCCTATATAATGAGGGCTTTCCATGGAGAATAGGAGGAAGCTTTTAGATATCAAACTTATGATCTTGGGAGCATCGTGCAAGGGTTGGATGAGGGGAGCTTGGATAAATTCTTCATCATTGTCCATGTTTGTAAGTATTCTCTTTGGGTTCCCATTTCAATATACTTGGCCTATTTCCTTCAAGCTTGTGTATTCTTGCACGTGCTTGTCTACTGTTCTTTCGATCTTTGTAGATGAATTTTTTTGATATAATCTTGTAGAGAAGGAGTTATTTGTTTCTCTTTGTTTCCCATTGCATTGTAGGCATCAAGTTGTGCTAAGAAGTTTGGAGATCAAGCTCGGATTGGAAACAAAAAGGAAAAAATTTGGAACAAGGTGCATCACACCCTTTCTCCTTCTCTCTCTTTTTGATTAGTTAAACTGAATTCAAAGGGATATTAGTGTCCACTTGTGTTTTTCTATCTTGGTATAGGGGTCTAGAATACAAGGGAAGATTCACATGTATGCAAGGGAATTACTCCATAACATAAATTGGCGACTCCGCTGGGGAAGGACATTGACTTTAGATCATCTGAGATTTTCCCCACCTTTAGATCATTTTTTTTTATCTACTTCCCTTTCTCTCTTCCTCATTGCAAATTTCACAAAGTTCCGGGTAAAATTTTCTGAGTTTTAAGCCTTATTTCTAAGTTTTTAGGAAGGGTAGCGCTCCCCTGCTGTGTATACTAGAGCACTGATCTATCATCAACACTCCCCTGTAGTGTATACCAGAGCACTGTAGCACTTTTCCCCTTTGGAAATAGGAGCGTTGATCTCATTTTCTGGGTTTTTCTCCCCCTTTCTGCTCACTTTTTCTCAGTCTAATCTTGAGGAGCTTTTTTCTCAGATAAATTTTAACACATTTGACTTCGTTTTGCTAAGATTTATCCATTTATCATTCATTTTTGTTTATCCAGTTTGAGGATTTTCATGAGTGTTTGTTTTATTTCTCTTTCACATCATTGAGTTCTTGATTGAACATGGTATCTCCTACTTGTTTTCTTTCAGTTCTCACTTTGAGTGCGCTTTGTTTGATTGCCTTTTGCCTCATAGTTATTTGTATAAAACTTATATCTCTTTCATATGAAAGTTAAGAAGTGAAAATGTTGCATATCTCCTTGCATAATTAATCAAACGAAGAAATTTTGCATCCATTAGGAAGTTTTCTTTGGTTCATGTTTGGAAAAAGATCTAGTTTTGCATGTGCATTTCAGTTTTCGAAAACATTTGCTTGGTATTTTGGCATCATGTTGATCCCAGAAATTGAAATTTGCATTGTTTTGAGTGCTTAGTTGTATTAAGAAGAATAGAACTCTTCTCCTTCCCATACATAGAATTCATTGAAAAAAAATCTGCATATCATTATTTTGCATTCTATTAGAGTCGAGTCTCTTACACATCATCGGTTTCATATCTGTGAACCATTTGACTTAAAATACATTAAAATCAACCATGAGCTAATAAAATCAACTCTAATATTTTTTGTTTTTAGAACACCAACAATAGCCTAGGATTATGGTCTTTGGACTAGGTGAAGTGAGTAAACTATCCAAGACTACTAAACAGACTGTAGAACACTAAAGAGCGTATAAATCTAATTTTTGTATAAGCATAGTCGGGAACCCCCTCTCACATAGGGGATAAACAAGAGGTCGCGTGTGGGATAGTAGCAGAGATTACCCCTCCAAATCTTAACCAATCGTAGTGGAAAGATCATATATTGGGGGTTGTTCTTGAGAAACCATTGGTTTCATTTGGTCTCAGTGATACGTGAAATCTGAATCTGTTTGGGGTCCTCTAGAGTCCTACCGGTCCACTTGTCTTCGGTTCTCTTGAAGATCTTAGGAATTTGATATCCTTCCCATACATTCAATTCTGACTATCGACTGTACGCCCTCAGAGGTTGATTGCAAGTTGGTAACCTGATTCGCCTTTCCTAGGTACCTACAGAGGTGACTGTGGGGGGATTCCCATGGTACCTAGGGTGGACGTTGTATCACACTCTCAGTACCCTTGGAGGGTCATCCCATGAAAGTGAGGGTTTTTTACATAGAGAAGGGTTTTTATGCAGAGGTTGGGGTAACTTCTTCTCATTTCTTCATTTGCAGTTTGATATCTCGTCATCATATATCCTTAAATCTATTGTTTCTTGTTTGATTTCTTTTCATTTTTATAAAAGTGTGTTTTTTTGTCTTTCATATTTGGCATTAGGATCATATTTTTTCAAAATATACACAATATGGAACCTGAAACTCAAGAACCATAACATAATCTTTCTTACGAAGCAATGATCACAGATCACACTTCTGACACTAGGAGTGTCGCTCCTGGAAGTGACCATCACGTTGAAGAACCAGTCCCAACCTTTGTAGAAAGCTTGGAATATTTTGTGAATCCTTCGTTTACTGATCCACTTGGCCAACCACTCTTTGATCCACCAACCATGAGATATGATGATTCTTATTATTCTTATTATTCTTATTATTTACCACCCGACTCAACCACTACACCATCTTTTGGCATGAACCCGCCAATTTTTGGTTTTCCTAAAGGACTTGGGAATTTATATTTTTCCACAACTCTCGTAGTTGATATTGTTGGTTCTTATTCTTTACTAGAAACATCAGTTACCTAGGTAACCCTGACTCAACCACTTGCGTATTCATCTCCTCTTGCACATGAGTCAGGTAACAGTCATGCTTCATGTTTCCCACACATGCACATGCCAAGTGATATACTTGGTCATCCCATAGGTCAAATGGCCAACAGTCAAGTCGTTCACAAAACTACAATTACACAAGCTACTCAACCTCCATCTCACACGTCACAAATTAGTAATCCCTACATTGGAGCTCAATCTTCAATGGGAGGCCAACCTTCAACTGGGGGGATACCTTCAGTTATAGGGAAACTTTTTACTAGGGGGAAACCTACATGGTTGCAACATCAAAAAGCATGGGGGAAAACCACTCCTAATAGTCCCTCTATGCCTACTACCACTAGTCTATATCCTGAACATCCATATACAAGAGTTGTGAATCCTTTGTGGACTCAACCCAATCTGATGAGAATTACTCCACAAGGAACAATTCACTATCAATCTGTAAAACCCATGATTCAAACATAAAACTCCCTTCCACTTCCATACATATGGGGACCAACAGGTCAACCGAAGTACATAGGAGGTCCATCTATTCAATCACAGTACATGATTGGACAAGCAGGACAACCACCTTATATGGGAGGACCATCTAGTTTTGTCATCTTGCCACAACCTGGATACGGTCCTATTGGTGTTCCCACAAAATATGGTTATCACCAGTATCCACAAACTAACCGACATATACCATTCTTGGCTACGTTAGATATGCCTGATCTGTCGTGTTTAAAAAATGATCCCATCCTTCATGCCTTTTTTGGCCCACCATCCCTGCCAAATTACCCGACATTTTGAAATTCGATGGAAAACCAAGGGAAGATCCTACAATCATGTTATGAGTTTCCACTTATGGTGTTCTTCGAACTCTTTGATGGATGATTATATTCTTCTTAGAATTTTTTAGAGAACACTTACATGTGTGGCAACAAAATGGTACATTGAACTATTGCATAAATATTTTGTTGACTTTAACTCTCTGTCCATGGCTATCCTGCCGCATTTTTAGTTGCCTATATGGTAGCAGACCGATACAAAACTTTTGGCCTCTCTTCGAAAATCCTCTTCTACCCACATCTTAGATAATATTCATGAGTGGAGAGGAAGGAGATGGTTGATTAAAGCTCAAATTCTGGACCAAATCCTCATGGATTGGTTTACAAAGTCCGTCTTGCCTCCCATCGCCTATGATGTTGCTATGGGAAATGTAGTTATTGAGGAGAAATCTATCATCCGTGTGTAGTACTTGGACTTAGTTTATTTCTATTCTATCACACTTTACGATATAATCCCTAATACTCCTCGTCTATCGAATGATCCATCTTGACACGCTCTAGAATCTAGTTCTGCTCAAAACACCACAACCACTTCCACTCCTGCTCAAACCTCTGAGGTGAATGCAATCCAATCCACTTCATCTCAACAACCAAGGGGTAAGAATAAAAACAAGTGAAAATCAAATAAACCTTCTAATGAGCAGGATAATCCTAAGTCTGTTGATACTCAACCAACAAGGAAACCTCAATTTCCTTGTATGATCTGTGAGGAAGAGCACTACATGAAATATTTCCCTCATCGTGAGGTTGTTGCTAAATATTTAAATGGTACCTCCCAACCGGTTCAACAACAAAATTTGGTTGCAAAAAACCCTATCCCTTTGCAAGGAGGCAACCCAGGTCATTCCCACCATGGGGATGCTTCCACAAGCACCTCTGAGGTCTACATGTTTAATATGGTTAATGTCACAAATTGTGAAAATACCTATGACACTCCTCTAGGTGATAAAACTAAAGAGAAGGCTATCGACCAACCTTCTAATTCTACTTCTCCTCAATCTTCCAATCCTCTTCAGATTGAGAAGCCTATTTCGGACCCAACATTACACCCACCCAAGAGTGTAATTCGAAAAGTGACATTTAATTCAAATTCCTATGCTGCCCAAAAATACAACATAGTTGAATATTTGGAGCTAGTGCCTTGTGCTATGTATGCTCTCGAATTTATACAACATTGTCTAATTCAACATAGAACCCTGTTGTCAGCCATTGGAGCCATGGCTCTCGAGAATTCAAGCCTGATTACATTTAATCTGGATTATTTTAAAGAGAGAGTCTCCCATCACTTAGCATTCCAAATTCAAGTTTTGTTTGGTGGAAAACATCCATTGTATTGTTTTGGATGAGGGAGCCTCCACTTGTGTCATGTCTTTTCCTTTCTAGAGAGCCCTTGGTTCTCCTACCCTTACCCTATCCCCTACCACCCTAACAGTGTTTGATGGAAATGGTTTCAAACAACATGGACCCTTGCAATCTTTCGATGTGAATTTGAAGGGTAAAACTATTTCGATTGATATTGAAGTAGTCAACGTGCCCCTTGATTATAATTTGTTACTTTTTCATAGTTGGTTTTATGCAATGACTGTTGTCGCATATTCAGTGTTTCATATATTATGATTTCCCCATCAAGGAAATATTATCACCTTTGACCAACTCGAGTATACAACTCCAGATATGAACAATGTCACAGCGAATCATGTCCCTTTTCTAGGATAGAATAATTTTGAGAGTATAGGTGTAAGTATACTCAACGATTCCTCGCTCATGGGGATTTTTCCTTTTCCTTCTCCTACCACCACGCAGGTTTCCACCTTAAACATGATTTTGACTTAGTTACAACACTTATTCAATTCATCTGATCCTTTGGTAGTACCTAGCCTTGACGAGAATAAATCATTGTCTCTATCAAGCCCATTAAAAAATGAAATAGACCCCCCTCCATTTCAATTGATTCTCACTCTGGATCGAGTACTTGAACCTTCATTTCCTCCACATAGTGAACATGTTTCCATTAGTCACCAGAAACCTAAACGAGGAAAGAATAAGAGTCATCGGAGTAGATGACACTTGGGGGGGAGGCCTCCATCCTCTGAACATCATGCTAGAGAAAAACTGCCAACTTATGCCAAAGAAGTTGGGGGAAAACTACCTCTAGAGAGACACACTGCTAGGAGTGATCCTCGTTTGAAGGTCATTCCCATCATAACGTAGTGATATTTTTCTAGAACAAGATTAGTATTTTTTCTTTCTCGTGCTCGTAAATAAATGAGAATAAGTTACTGATCTTAGTCTTTGTTCTTTCCCGTGATCGTAAATACATGAGAATGTAATCGAGTATAATTTTATCACTTTTTTAGTCTCGTAAAGGTTATATGAAAAAGGAACCCCCTAGAGTCTCCTTTAAGCTATTTTCAGACTCTCTAAACATGAAAATATTTCTGAGTGATCTTGCTTCCTTTCACACCTCAGAAGGGCATCTTTCGAGTAATAGTTTATCTCTTTTTCATACCTCGGAGACTAAAATAAAGAAAAATGACAACCTTGGAGTCGCCTTTAAGTTCTTTTCAGACTCTATAAACATGAAAACCATCGAGTTTTCCTTCTCTGGACTCGCTAAGCTACACATTGAAGGAACCATATGGGAACGAATCCTTACTTATCCTAGTTCGTTAAAAAAAGGAAGAGGAACTTACCGAAGGTGAGTTATATTGAGAATGTGTTACCCTCCTCATGCTTGTTAAATGAAAAATAGGTACTCATCTATCTGGGTGGGGGAAAAATTGAAGGAAGTGGGTCAAGTTTTTTAGAATCCTTTATGGCATCTTTTGTCTCCCTTGAACATGGCACTTGTTTGCATCTTCTCTTACAGTTGGGTAATCCACTTGTCTCTGAGTCATACCAATTCCATGTGTCACCATACATTTTCTTCTATTTGAAGAGTGCTCTTATTTTCATCACATTACATTTTTGGTACTCGTCGAGTCAATGTTTCCAAGTCAGTTGTCATGCCTCATCATATTTCAAGGGAAGTTTCACTTCAAACCATCCATTTGCAATATTTCCATTTTCCATTTCCTATGTCAGTCCATACTCATTTGATTCACCATCTTACATCACTTTCCTATGTCATTTTTGTGTCGATGATGGGGGATACATCAAGGCCCTCGTTCGACGATTATTTTCCTGTCGACTTCAACACATTATCTAGGAATTAAACTTGGAAAATAGTTAGTACCTTGGGACCTGCATGCCTCAATGGTAGACCTTTTCACTTCTGACAATAGGTTTACATCATTGACCTTTGATAGGATGATTCCACGAATGTTCGACCTCAACTCATTTATTCACATTCGCTGGAATGTACTAAGGTACCTTGGGAATCATTGGCATCATAGTTGATTTCCCTCGCACTTGTTAATGGTATACATCAATGACTGGTAATCAAGTGGTTTCTACCATGGTAGACATCAAATCATCTATTCACATGGCTAGATTCGCACTACATCGGGATTGGGACGAAGACCTCAGGTTGAGAATTCACTATGTTATCTACTTTACCTAGGCTGTAAAGGAGATCATTTGAGCATTATGATATATATATATCTATATCTATATCTATATATATATATATATATACACTATCACATAGAGCCACATTGCATTGGTTTGTGGCTATGTTTTATCATCTGATAGCTCCACTGTGTGTTTTTCGTGGCTATGATCAGTTCATGTCATGGAGGTATGGATCCACATTGTATATTTGGTGGCCATATCCTTAGTCAATATTTTTCATGGATCTGTAGCATATTGGTCGGAGTTCGTTCTTTGAGTCATCTCATATTCTGAGCATAGGTATTCCTGCCTCGAAAATGGAAAATATATTAATATTGTTTGATGGTTGTTTGCAGCTTCTTCCAAGTTCTCCAACTCCATGCCCTTGCATTGAAGAATTGTAAAGTGTTTCGGCCATCAATTTCTCTTATGACCTCACACTTTAGAGGGCATACTGTTACACATCAAAATGCCACACTGAAGTACCTCACCCTAAGTGTCACAAGTGGCGTAAATGTGTCATATGCACCTTGCTAAGTGTCACATACACCTTGACACCATGAGATAACATATGTCACAATCCCTAGTCCATGTGGAGGAGAAATATATTATATGAAGGTTAAAATACTATGTGCACATGAATTATTTATTAATATTCACGAAAAGGAAATTAATTTAGTGTAAGAATTCACCTCACATTTAGTTTCCTATTCTAAGGGAGAGGTTGAGAATCTCATGGATGGTTGAGATATTTTCTCAAACCAAAATCCTAATTCAGTTGATATTGAGAGATATTTTATCCTTAAAATCCTTGAGAGATATCTTCCCCCTAAAAATATTGGAAATCCCATTTTAGTGGATCTAATGAGTGATCTTCTCCATGGTGGTTAAGCCTCCAAATCCTATATAATGAGGAATTTCCATGGAGCAGAAGATATCAAACTTATGATATTGGGAGAATCATGCAAGGGTTGGATGAGGGGATCTTGGAGGAATGTTGCATCATAATCCATGTTTGTAAGTATTCTCTTTGGGTTCTCATTTCAATATACTTGGCCTATTTCCTTCAAGCTTGTGTATTCTTGCATGTGCTTGTCTACTATTATTTCGATATTTGTAGATGTATTTGTTTGATCTAATATTGTGGAGTAGGAGTTCTTTGTTTCTCTTTGATTTCCATTGCATTGCAGATATCAAGTTGTGCTAAGGAGTTTGGAGATCAATCTCGGATTGGAAACAATGAGGATAAACTTCGGAACAAGGTGCATCACACCCTTTCTCCTTCTCTCTCTTTCTGATTAGTTAAACTGAATTAAAAGGGATACTAGTGTCCACCTATGTTTTTTTTTCTTGGTATAGGGGTCTAGAATCCAAGGGAAGATTCACCTGTCTGCAGGGGAATTATTCCATAACACCAATGCGTGTACATCCTGAATCATGGAAATGTTTGGGAGTTAGTGCCTTTAATTTCTCATTTTTAAGAGCATGTACGTGCCCTATTTTGAAGACAGACGTGGACGTATGTGTGTTGATTTTAGATCAGCCTACATACATTCGCACATTGAACATTGACAACATGTACATGCATAGTCGTGTTAATGTTTAGGGCACGTGACTCCCAATTTTCTCTAAAAACCATGAAAATTCAATGAATTTGCAAGAGAAAGGGAAGGGTACTTACTTGGTTAAAGAACAAGTCGATTATGTCCACCATGGCTCTTTGAATGTGCAATTGAAGGAAGAGGGTTTTTTTCTATTTTTGGGTTTTTTCAAACAACAATGGTGAAAATGACCCCTTTCACCTCTATTTATATATTTTTTTGACCCTGTGGTGACCTAGTTTTGACCTTTTTTCTTCCCTATGGTTTGTTCAATGGATGTTTTGATTCTTTTTTTGGATGTTTTGGTCATCTACAAGTCTTATTTTCTTCAGATTCAGTATTTTTAATGCATGGGTACTACTTACATAATCCTATGACGAAGTTAAGTTTTCTCCATTTGCATATAGGGTAGGCTTTTTCTGCCTTATATATTTCATCTTTTACGATTTTCAACTTCACCATAGGGTCAATCCCACTGAAGTATGGCATAGAACCTTCTATGTTTCTTTAGAAGTGTCTTAATTAAGTGGTAGAGCCTTCATCTCCATGGATTCCGTAGACAGATCCCTGTCTTGCATTATGGAATCCATGTTGTGAGTTTTTTGTAGGCTTGAGAGTTCCTTTAGTCCCACCATGACTTTTTGTTGAAGCCTCATCCTTCTCCTTCATCATTTTCTGGCCTATACCCGAGGGACTCCCCAAGAGCATGGTTTTTTGTCTTTCAAGCTCACTTAAACTATGAAATAAACATCTAACAAGAAATAATATATTCTTTTCAGCCTCGTTTAGATTACACATGAAAAGGAGCCCCCCTGGAGTTTTCATTAAGATCTTTTAGACTCTCTAAAATTGAAAAGATTATCTAGCAATATTATTTCCCTTCATGCTCGTCAAAGTGAAATTCGAAGGCACATCTTCCTAATGATAGTTTACCCCTTTTCGGTCTATATGTATAATTTCACGAAAAAGGTATGCCCTAGGAGCGACAATTTTCTAGGAGAGTATTCTCAGGTGTAAGTTTAACCCCTTTTCAGGCCTAAGGGACTAAATTTTAGAAAAAGGGCCATTCTCCCTGGTTTTGGTTTATCACTTTTTTGGGCCTTGGAGATTATTTACAAAAAAGGAAATCCCTTGGAGTCTTCTTTAATCCATTTTTAGAATCACTAAACAAGAAAATATCGATGAGTGACCTTGTTTCTTTCACACTCGTTAATTGGTTCAGAAGGAACATTTATTTGGCCTAAGTTTAACCATTTTTCTGGCCAAAGGATTAACTAGGAAAAAGGTACGCCTCAAGAGACATGTCTCACCGATAGAGTTCTTCTAAGTTATGTTTTATAATTGTTCGGCCTCAGGGGACTAAATTTACGAAAAAAGGACGAGAGAGTCCATAGTTAAGCTCTTTTCAAACTCTTTAAAATTGAAAAGATAGTTGAGTGATCTTGTCTCTGTCACACTCATTAAAATGGTTTTGAAGAGACATCCTTTCGATATAAGTTTAACCCTTTTCCGGAATGACTAGACTATGTATGAAAAAGGAATACCCTAGCCCTAGTGACAAGAAGAGTTCTCCTTGGTATGATTTTATTCTTTTTCGAGCCCTGGAGACTAAACTTATGAAAAAGATCACTTTGGAGTCTTCTTTTACTGGTTTTTTTAGACTCTCTAAAAGTGAAAAACCATCGAGATTACCTTCTTTGGGCTCGTAAAAATGTGAAAATCCGTCGATCTTACCTTCTTTGGGCTCGTAAAAATTTACATTGAAGGAGGCTCATTGTGTCAATCTGCAAATTGCATTGCATGTCTCACTTTTGCATCTTTGGCCTAATGTTGGATCCATTCAGTTGTTGCTAAACTTTTAGAGCATTCCCTATGTGTAGGCCTTGCAACATTTTTTATTTTGAATTCAGACACACTAACCCATGGAGGAATTTTATTGGGTGTCCTTATCCTACACATGTCTCATTGCACTGAGCATCAGTATGTTCCATGCGCTTGGAACTATTTTTCTTTCCCACGACACTTGTTTCTCCTTTGTAATGTAGCGTTCTTTTATTCTTTTTCAAGCTCATTAAAAATATGAAAAAGACCAAAAAAACAAACATACCAAAAAGAGGGGACAATAAAACATTCTCTTTTAATGATATAAATCTAGTCACCCTTGGATAGATCACATCCTTTAGTCTATTCTACGAAGCACTTGGGGCTTTAGTATGAAATTAGGAAGTTGTCCTCATTACATAAAGCTATGTTCTCCTCCATTTGTTACTCTTCCAAACACATGGAGAGTTTGTGGTGCCTCATGTGCCACAAGCTTATGTCAATAACATGTTTCCTGAGTCTTTTCATATTTCATGCTCTTGTCTAAGGGAAAGTCTTACAGCCTTGGTCGACCATTCTGCAATAAGTCTCTTGACCTTCATAAGTTGGCCATCATGAGAGTCTCGTTAAGTGTACATTCAAAATCAATGAAGTTTTGTGCCTAATAATTGAGATCCTCTAATATTTCTATGTCTGCTTGTTGAGGACCTTAGGATAGTGATTTTTACTCCTATATGAGTTATGAATATCTTGAAGATATTGCTCGAATTACTGAAGCTATTATCTCCAACTACAGGCATTGATTCCTCCAGAATATTCATTGCATTTGTATATCTTCTGATGATTTTGAGATGTAGACATGATGTGTATTGATGCGTGAGATTGCTGTGGTTGGGATTTTCAGTTTTCATCGGAAA
The DNA here is from genome assembly GCA_032191745.1 of Picea mariana. Taxonomy (NCBI): domain Eukaryota; kingdom Viridiplantae; phylum Streptophyta; class Pinopsida; order Pinales; family Pinaceae; genus Picea; species Picea mariana. The sequence goes on from JASDQU010736459.1 coordinate 98,730, forward strand.
AGCCACAGTGTAGTCATTAGATTGTCGACGTTTCGGATCCAGATCAGGATCCATCTTCAGGACAAAGAGCCTGGGTCTTAAGAGAAACAGAAGAGACCTTAGTATATTAATAATTCAAATAAACATTATAAACCCTAATAAGTTCTTATAAAACGATATAATTTAAACCCTATTAAATAATTAAATTAATTAAAAAAAAAAAAAATTAAACCTTTGAATTTTATTTAGAAACCTTAGTACATTACCTTAAACTAATTAAAACCCTAATATTAAACCCTAGACAAGCACTCCTTAACCCTAGAATTAACATTTTAATTTACACCAAACATAATCCCAAAACATAATTATATATTTGGATATATTTATAAATATAAAACCCTAAATTTATCCTAACCTCTAATAAACAAGAAATTAAGAAACCCTGGTGTTATTTTATAAAAATTAAACTATTAAACAATTCTACTTGGCCGACACTAATTAAAATTTTTCCTTTTCTAATATTTATACCAGCTCTTCCGTTTCTCTTAAGACCCGGGCTCTTTGTCCTGAAGATGGATCCTGATCTGGATCCGAAACGTCGACAATCTAATGACTACACTGTGGCTTTTCCGATGAAAAATGATGTGTATTATTCGTGGCTACAATCTATATTGGCATACACATTAGTCATGTGTCCATGATTACTATATATGACATGGATTTGTAGTGTACTTGATTGGAAACGATGTGTAGTTTGTATGGAGCATGGGTATGCCCTCCTTAGTGATTATTATTATTATTTTGCAGATGACACACTTGTGAATACTCGTGTGGGCTCACTCAACTCTGTGCCTTCCCATTTTATTAAAGATTTTATAATTTATTTCAGCCATCAATTTCTCTTCTAACCTCAGACATTAGGGGGCATCTGTTATAGCTCAAAATGACACTATCATGCATTTTTACTTTGGCATGCTTACTTACACATCCACTAACCACTTTTTTTGAGGTTCCTCTTAAAAAAAAAATTGCATGGTGTATGTGCCCTGGTGCATATGCAGTGCACGTACATACGCTAGTTGCATGCCTGACAACCTGCGTATACTCTAAAAAGTTTCAAAATTTTAAAAAAATTGTGCTTTTAGGAAAATTTTACAGGATATGTCAGGTTACACAACCATATTACCTCATGTATCCTTTCTGAAAACTAATTAACCATTTTTTCTCCATATAAAGGGGCCCTACGGGGGTCATTTGGATGTATGAAAGAAGAGGCGAGTGAACTCTGCCAAATTTTCTCCCTTTCATTCCAAGCCTTTTGCATTCTACTTTGAGTTTCATCCTCAACATTTCCTTCCAGACATGCTCCCTTATACAATCCATCCTTTTACCCTATATTGGCATGTTGGTTGTGAGGATATCATATTGGGAATAGTGCACTTAGAGTCAAAGTAAAGGAACCCAGACGAGGTTCATGGAGCAACATCGAAAAAATTCAGTTTGTAACTTCCAATCTTGTTATCAATAAAAGAGAAACTTCTTGTCCCAGATCTTTATGTATTTATGTTTATGTCTATGAATGTTTTTCATGAATATATAACCCTTTAGATGATATTGGTAGTTACGCATATGTTTTTATAGTTTGTTATGCAAATTTGTTTTAGGCCAACTTTGGGAGGAGGCCTGCAATATTGGAATGAACAACAAAATGAAGGGATATATAACAGACTGAAGGACTCAACATACACATTTTAATCTTTTATCCCTTCCCTTAACTATCATTAGGTTTTTTTTGGATTTAGGGTAGAGAATAAGCATTTCTATCTTTTAAGGTGTCAAGGATCTGCCTAGTCGCTAGACCCAGATTAGGTGGATTTTTCCCCATATCACTTTCAAGTGGTATTTTATCTCTTTTTCGGCCTCGCGAGACTAATTACGAAAAATGAACACTCTAGTCAAGTATGATTAGGAGATTTCTCCCATGTATTGTTTTACACTTTTTTTCGGGCTTGGGAGACTAAATTTATGAAAACATCACTATTGGAGTCATATTTAAGTTCTTTTAAGACTCTGTAAACATGAAAAACCACCAAGTTTACATTTTTTTGGCTCGTAAAACTATGCATCGAAGGACCTATGTGAGTCCAATCTCTAGGACCCACACGGGACCAAGCCCCTCTTTCTCCAGGTTCGTTAAACATATGTTGAGGGACTCATCCAAAGGATGAGATATATTGAGCATATGTTATCCTCCTCAAACTCGTTAAAAAAGAAAGAGGTACTCATCTATCTGGATGGGGGAAAAATGGAAGGAAATGGGTCAAGTTTTTTGTAATATTTTATGGCATCTATTGTCTCCCTTGAACATGGAACATGTTTGTGTCTTGTCTTACAGTTGGGTAATATACTTGTCTTTGAGTCATACCAATTCCATGTGTCGCTATTCTTTTTCATTCAAGTCGAAGAATTCTCTTATTTTCTTTACATTACATTCTTAGTGCTCGTTGACTCAATGTTGCCAAGTCATTTATCATGCCTCACAATGTTCAAGGGAAGTTTCACTTCAAACAATCCATCTGCAGTATTACCAATTTCCATTTCCTATGTTAGTCCATACTCATTTGATTCACCATCTCATATCACTTTCCTATGTCAGTTTTGTGTCGATGATGGGGGATACATCAAGGCCCTCCTTTGACAAGTATGTTCCTTTCAAATTCAACACATTATCTGGGAATTAGACTTAGAAACTAGTTAGTACCTTGGGACCTACATGCCTCAATGGAAAGCCTCCTCGCTTTCGACAATAGTTTTACATCATTGACCTTTGATCAGATGATTCCACGAATGTTCAACCTCATCTCATTTATTCATATTTTTTGGAATGTACTAGGGTACCTTGCCAGTCATTGACATCATTGGTGATTTCCCTCGCACTTGTTAATGGTTTACATCAACGACCAGTAATCAGGTGGTTTCTACCATGTTCAACATCAATTCATCTATTCATGTGGCTAGATTCGTACCACATCGGGATCAGGATGAAGACTCTAGGTTGGTAATTCACTCTTTTATTTGCATTACCCAGGATACGATGGAGATCATTTGAGCATGTAAAATATTTCAATACAATCATCATGTTGGAAATCTTACTGATATATATATTGTCACATAGATCCACATTGTATTGGTCTATGGCTATATTTCCATTGTGTATTTTTTCATGGTTGCGATCATTTCATGTCATGGAGGTATGGATCCACATTATATATTTGGTGGCCATATCCTTAATCAGTATTTTCATGGATCCACAATGTATTGGTCGACGATCGTTCTTTGAGTCATCTCGTATTCTGAGCGTAGGTATGTCTGCCTCAGAAATGGAACATATATTAATATTGTTTGATGATTGTCTATATCTTTTTCCAAGTTCTCCCACTCCAAAACCCTTGCATTGAATAATTTGTAAAGTTCTTTAGCCATTGGTTTCTATTATGACCTCACACTTTAGGGGGGAATCTATTACACACCAAAATTTCACACCTAGGTATCTCACCCTAAGTGTCACAAGTGTCGTAAAGTGACGAATGCACCTCAGTAAGTGTCACATGCATTGTCTCAAGTGTTGTATACACCTTACCAAATGTTTCATTCACTTTGTGAGTTGTTTCCACCCCTTGAAGCCATGAAAATAGTTTTCCATGGCCCTTAAGTCATATGGGAGGAGTAAACCCATAATTTCTAGGTCAAAACACACTTTTTCCTTGGAAAATTTGACCTATTTTTGAGAATTTCTAAAGGGCAGTGCCCCCTATACCACTGTTAAGATGGTGTCCTGTCTCTCACTATGGATGACCACCATTATTTTTTAGGGAAAAGGGGGATCTCCCCCACCTAATTCTATGGGGCAACTCTCTTAGGTATGGTTGGTTATGTTCGGCCCTCATGCTTGGGCTTCATCCTAGGATCATATCCCAATCTCAAGGAGATGTATCCTCAACCATATCCCTCATTTTTCCCATGTTTTTTGTGCCTCTCAAACCTATATATTGATGGATTTACAAGGTGAAGGGGGAAGCTTTCATGTATCAAACCTCTTCTCTCAGTAGATTCATGCAAGGGATAGACGAGGAGAGCTTGGAGAAGTGTTGCATCATCATCCATGGTTTTTAAGTATTCTCTTTGGGTTCTCATTTGAATATACTTGGCCTATTTCCTTCAATATTGTGTACTTTTCTCATTTGATTATCTATTGTTCCTTCAATATTTGTAGATGAATTTTCTTTACCTAATCTACTAGAGTAGGATATCTTTGTTTCTCCTTGTTTCCTATTGCAGGTATCAAATTGCGTCAGGGAGTTTAGAGATCAAGCTCAGATTGGAAGAAATGAGGAGAAAATTTGAAACAAGGTGCATCACACCCTTTCTCCCTCTCTCTTTTTGATTGGTTAAACTGAATTCAAAGGGATGTTAGTTTCCACTTGTAGTGTTTCTATCTTGGTATAGGAGTATGTAATCTAAGGAATATTTCACCTGTCCGCTAGGAAATATTTCGTAAAAACCACCCAATTCCTGAACATTCTAAGGTTTGGAAATGAGGGATTGAAACATTGTAATAAGTGGCCACGTGTCACTCAATCACCACCAACAGATTACATGCAAGTATCTTGGGCTTGAAAGGACAAGCCTTCCCCTCACTCACATGCTCGAAATTTATTTGGTTATGGGATTTGAAATCCTCAACAAAGGATTGAATTGCAAAGGTAGGTTAATGAAATTAAGTTCAAGAGAATATAGTTGTGTTGAAGGGAGGAAGACATGTTGTCCCAAACCCAACCTGGTAAGATCCTTTCTTAGTCTTTGGCTAATATTTTGGAATTTTTGTCTTTTTTATTTGGTTTTAAGGTGCAAGTCGAGTGCATTTATCTTTTGGGTTTGGTGTTTGTAGGGTAGACACATATTGTGTATGGTTCTCTATTCTATTTTTGTATGGTTATTTTTTGCATGGCTCATTGGTCTTTGGAGAATAGGAGAAAATTATGTATGGTTCTTTCTGGCATCTTTACATACTGGGAAATTACTTGGTTTTCTATGTTTTTTTTGGCAACCTGAACCTTTTCTTTTGGGTGATCTCTCTTGAAGTCAATTTGGAACATGTCACATATTTCCAACATTCAAGTTTTGAAATGATGCAATCTTTTGGTTCCTTATTTTGTTGGTATAATTCAAGGAATAAGGGGTCTCTCATTGTTTGGTGGAAATCGACCTTTTTGGGGGCCATTTCCTTTGTGAATATGTTCAACCCTTGGAATACCCTTGATCATAGTTGGCACTACATGTTTCTTTGTTGTGTATATCACATGGATTATAAGGAAGGAAAAAATCTTAGAAGGGTATTGAGAATACATGAAGAATAAATATAGTGTAACAAATCCTGTCTTTTTTCGATGACCTCGAAGGTGCATGAAAATGAACATTTGTGTACATCACAAAATTCTATAATCATGAGTACACTAGTGTAACAAAAAAAAAAATTTGAGGTATTGGATGTATAATTAAACATGTTGATAACATGGTTATCAACCTAAGCAAAGATTCATATTCAACAACTTCTAATCACTAAATGTCAATAAATTTTTCCCATGCTGATTTAAAGCAAGAAGACATAGCTCATCGTATGATGAAGGACATGCATATTGAGAACCAAAACTCCCTTCCTACCAACCTTGGGTAGGAGAAAACTAATAGTATCCATGTCTTTCAATAATTTATATGTTTAGTAAAGTAATTAGAGCATTAGGATTATTTTTAAAGTTATATACTTGCATGTATGGCTACAAGAATCATTGGGATGTAATAATTGTGAACTTTTGTTAATTTTTTGGTGTAGTTTTTTGGATTTGAAATCTATGCTTGAAAACTCAAGACAATTGTTTTTGTACTATGTTGTTTAGCTTCTATCTACAACTTTTATAATATAAAGTTCCCCAGTTTCGGTTAAGAAACCATTTTTTTTGGTCTTGGAGTAAGACCTAAAATTTCTTTTGATTGGCTAAGAGTTTGTCTTCCTTGAATGTAAGGAAATAGATTAACAACCTAGGACCTAGAGGCATCTAACACAAGTGGAAATATGTCCCCTTACAGACCACTAGCGAGTTATTTTAGATGGCATGCATTTCACTAAATAATGATGATGAGTCAACCTTTTACAACAAAGCTAGCATAGTTATCTTAATAACTAGAGTTATACATTTGAATACTAATGATATCCTATTAAAACTAATATTGATGAAAGTGTTGGCAATATGTTCAATTTTTCCATCTTGATGTCATGTATTTTGAAATATAGTCAATTATATTAAAAAACCATTGTTACATGAACATATATCTCTAAGTCTTTAACTCTACACTTTAAATTTGGTTGACATTCTTGTCTACATGATTAATAAATTTAATGAAATTGTTTTACAAAGATAGACTTGTATTTCCCACATGTTAATGTAGAATGAAAACATTATGTGATTAATCACATATTAATGTAGAATGAAAACATTATGTGATTAATCACTATAAGAGTCAACTTCCCTTACAAAATGTAGTTGGAGCTATCATCATTGCCCAAAATTGAGTGGCTAACTTCCTTGTAAAGTAAACTCCATAGTTGATCCATTGATGCACTTAAATGATTTGGGTAGATTTACTCAAAACTCTTGGCTATGTAACAAATATGTCAATCGATTAGTTGTAAATTTCATGTTAGAGAGAAAAATGTTTGGTAATGATTCAACTAATTGTATGGCCCTACACAGGGAGAATGTATGACAGTCTGGTGAGGGTATTGAAACCTCAAGCTACATCATTCAAATAAAATCTAAGAGATTTCTCAAATAATTATCCACACACATCCATGATGCGTGTAACATAACAATTTCACATTTACTAAATACTTTGTATGACATTTTTATTATTAACAAAATTCAAGCACACGGTCAGTGAACTTGCTCATATTAGGACTTGCTCATATTAGGAATAAAAAACACAAACCAACAACATCAATTAACATACCAAATGGACATTCTGTGAACTTGCTCATTTTAATATTGTACTTCATTTTTACCTGATAACAATTTCCATTAATTCATTTAGCATTTATTCTTTGTAATTACAGGCCAATAAATAAGACCCCAACATAAGTAAAGATTAAAAAGGGTACATAGTAGAAATACTAACTCCCCATTGTAAAAGAGTTCTCTATATCCATCCATATATGATAATTTCGATGATACCCAATCGATGAGAAAAAATATTTTGAAAGGGATTCTCTAAGCTTGGGAACAAAAGGATATATGTAAGCAAGTAGGAGAAATACGTGTTGAAAGTCGACATACATATTTGTGAATCCACCACATTATGTTGTAGTGATTCGGATACACTTTCCTCATGGATGGTGGAAATTATTCTACTTGATGAATGATGGACGACTATTATAGCCCACATCATCATCTAAACATTTCCATTTCCACATAAAAAGGCCTCTATACTTAAAATTATTTTCATAAAATTGACAAAATTCCTATGTTATCATTCTTGAAAAATCCATAATAGTGTCATTGATAATCCAAAGTATTCATTTTTGTGCCCTGCAATGCAAGTGATCCCTAATTTAATAAACTTAAAAATTTTGGTTTTGGATTTCACCATTATAACTGTAGATTTAACCGTGTACAATAAATTACTGCAAATAATTCTTAATAAAATATAAAAGATACAATGGCACACACACACACACACACACACACACACACACACACTACACAAAAATTTTACCCTGGAAACCCAAACCGAGAAAACCAACAACCTATTTAGAGTTGCACCTATAACCTTTATTCATCATATATCTTCATTGTTTACAACACAATATATATAGGATCATGTGGCATCCAAAACCCCTAATAAATTGACCTGAATTATTCAACAACCCTAATTCCTTAAACAAAATTAGAAAACCATTAGCGAAATCCATGTGCCGAAAAAGAACTAAAAATGGATGCAAAAATCTCCAAAAATTGTTTTTTTGGGGGAACTGCCCCTAAACCCCCTCATGCCCAGCACAACACAAACACTAGGTTTGGTTGTGCAAAGAATATAACACATACCCAACATTCTCCCACTTGTTTCTTTCTTTGCATACATGGGGTTATAGGATTACATAATCAACAATCCAAAGCAGAAATGCCCATTGTTTCTCTACGCCAGGAGAACTTCTTAGTGCTCGCAGAATTTTTCAATAAATTTGTAACAATCTTCAAAGTGGCCACCTTCATCAACAACACCTTATTTTCTTCAACCATGTATCTTACAAAGTGATACTGAACATCAATATGCTTTGTCTTTTTCAATGAATTTGGAACATTCTTCATAGTGTCCACCTTCATCAACAACACCTTTTTGTCTTCAACCATGTCTCTTACAAAGTGATACTGAACTTCAATATGCTTTGTCTTGAAATGATAAGTCTATTTATTCGCCAGGAATATTACACTTTGACTGTCACAAACTATCCTTGCAACTTGTTGTATCAACCCAATACTTGAACACAATGTTTGTCACCATATTGTTTTCTTGCTTTCATGAGTTGTTGCCATGTATTTAGCTTATGTAATAGAGAGTGCCACCGCAACCTATATTTTTCTCATTCAATTAATTGCTCCTCCAAATAGGTTAAACATTTACCCACTTGTAGATCTTCTACAATCCATATCTCTAGCTCAGTTTGCATCAACAAACTCATGTATGTCCAACACTCTATCCAATCCTAGTCTTCCTTGGTAGAATAATCCTTGGTAGTGCCACACAAATACCTGAAAACCCTCTTTATTGTTATCCAATGTTGTTTCCCTGGTTTTGACATATACTTGTTCAAAACTCCCACTACATGTGCAATGGAAGGTCTATTATGTACCATTGCATACATCAAATTTCCAATCGCATTGGCATACAAAACAAAAGACATGTCCAAGTTACATTCTTTCATATTAAACCTCTCCAATATTGTCTCGACAAATTTCCTTTGATTTAACCACAGTTTATTGTTTGGTCAATTGCTTTTAATTTCCAATCCCAAAATGAAATTTGTAGCACCAATATCCTTCATGTCAAATTTAGAGGAAACTTAGTTTTCACATCCTGGATAATCTCCTTGCCATTTTCTGATAGAAACATATCATCCACATACAAGAACAAATAAATAAGATTATCACTGATTAATTTTAAATACACACAGTGATTATATTTTCTCCTTGTGAAGCCAAGTCCCAACATATAAGTATTAAATTTTTTATACCACATCCTTGGTGATTTCTTTAACCTGTACAAGGACTTTTTTAGCTTCCATACCAACTCTTTCTTTCCCTTCACAACAAATCCTTATGGTTGCTTCATGTAGATTTCTTCTTCCAGATCCCCATGTATGAATGTTTTCTTCACATTCATATGTTATTGATCTAAAAATCCTTAGATACCAATTATAATCTTTAAAAACTCATTTTAGCATCTAACTTGATTCAAAATAATTCTTGACCATATTGAGGTGATTTGGAAAAAAATGATGTTGTGCTTCTTATCCAAAATCTTATAAATTGATGATTAATTTGAAGAATTATGAGATAACATAGAAGAAAAATAAAAGAACTCAAATTATACAATATTGATGACATACATCTTTGAATTCCCTTCAAATGGTGAGATTGCTTCTCATAATCTCAAATTGTAAAATTACAATAAAAAATGGACTTACACATCTAATTTTGAAGCCACTCTCCAATTTTGTTGCTCAAACTCAAATATAGATTTTACCATTGAATTCCTTGCAAAATTCTGAGAAAAATGAGTATAAAGTCAACCATATTCTGAACTGGCTCAATTTTACCCTCTTTACATGCCAAATGATGCACTACGGCGCTCATTAATGGAAATTTAGACTAAGACTTCTAAAAAAACATATTATGACAAAAATAACATCACCATTGAACTCCTCTCAAGAAAATGAGAAAAATGAGTATAAACATGCCTATATGTGGTCAAAATACCTCATGCATGCAAATCAAGACAATACTAAAATTGAATCATCTTTATTCACGCAAAATGATGCATCTGTACACCCTAGAGATTCATGCCAACATTGGGATTTGTGTTTTCCTCGGACTTTTTGCAACCTCGGAATTCATTCCATTAAATAGGTTTGGTTTGGGATCGAGCCTGTACCCGCTCCCTACATACCTAGGTTTCGTTCCAACCATAATAAATAAAATTTACTATACTTAACCCCCTGTTGACGGGTGAAATTGACCGTCCATCAACTGGAAGAGTGGAACCGATCTTGGGTTGTCTAATAACCCAAGCGGTTTGGGATGAACCACCCTGACAGGTTTAGCGGCTCCGTTAGCCGATCTAAGGTCCTAAGAAAACAAAAAAGAAAAACTACTCTAAACTAACTAATCTAACTAAAACTAACTAACAAACTAATCTAACTAAAACTAACTATTAAAACAAACTAAATAAATCTAACTAAAACTATATATACAATCTACTATTTAATACTATACTAATTCTAACTGATTAAACATCTAACTACTAACAGAAATATAACTTATTCACAGAATGTACAATATTCACAATTTACAGATTTGAATAAAACCTGAAAAACTCATTAATATTATGTCCAAAGACAATGAGAGATAATGTTTTTTGATTTTTGTAATTTTGTGAAAAAAGAAGTAAACTAAAAAACTAACTAAAATAAACAACTAATATAATAACTCTAACTACTAATCTAAACTATATGTATATCTAACTAAACTACTTAAATTATACTAACAAATAAACTATTAAATACTAAAAACTAACTTGAAGAAATGCTCCAAGTTTGTCCTGTGTGTACTGATTGTCTAAGCTGATCGGAGGGAGAAAACCCGCACCGAATTGTCCAGGAGCTTCTCGTAAACAAAATCTGCAGTGCTCTTCAAATATGATTACAGGACAAACAAGACATAAAAATTCACAGCAATCTTATAATTTATAAATCTTCACAGTTAGATAAACCTGTATGCAAAGATCTATCCAGAATGATCCAATTAACGAAGAAGAGAAATCTGTGATTCATTAACTGAAACCAAAAAATTGTTGTATTTTCGATAATGAAAGAGATCAGATATGGATAACACATTAATCAAATCATATCATCCTGCAATAGATCATGATAGCTAAAGTAGTCTATAATCAACTGCAAACTGACATGCATAAACTTGAAACAAAAGATTGATATTATGAAAGCGAAAGTTGTAGCAAAACACCAATTCTTGTTTCAGTTTGTATTAGAAATCCATATCCTGGTTCTCCCACAAGTGAGGATGCCCCTTATTACAAAAAATAATAAGTATTTAAAGACCTTCCACAGGGTAAAACATCCCTGTGGAAGTTATCAAAACTGTTTACATAAAATCTGGGAAGACATCCCAAGTCTGACTAAACTAGGAACCTAAAATAAAACTAAAACACACAAATATCTCCTAGACTGTCCAGCATGTCCAATGCAATTTGGATGTACATGAAAAGGGTAAAAAATGGACAAGTTAGAAGGGTATTTTGTTAATAAAATGATAAAAAATCTAATTCTATAGACCAGCTACAGAATCTTGCGATTTTGTAGCTGGTCTAAATCAAACACAGAATCAGCATAAAAATCAATTCAAATCTTTTAAAGAATTAAATTCAACTATTAACAAATATCTAATAGCTAATTTAAAGACAAACGAATCATTCAAATCGAGATTGTTATACTAATTCGAGATCAAAACAAAACTAAAATCAAATGACTACAGAGATGCATATACTCTGTTTCATTTGTTACCACAAAATTGGGTGAGCAGTATAATATCGAACAGTAATGAAATCGTTCCATATCAAATTGAAATCGATATAATTAAAACAAATCATAGGCAATTGTTATGCTGCCTCATCAACAGGAAACATGATTGAATCCAGACAAGATCATTTTCAAATCGACATAACTGTATAACAAACGATCCATGCCATGAGCGAATTAAATCAAAAATGGCGCATAAATGTTCACAAACGAAATCATAATGAGATCAATCAACAGGATATGTAGGATTAGTTCGATCGTTTGTTATTGCTATTTTGGGGCAAACAAACTCGATTAACATTGAACGAAACCATTCCTTTCAAAACGAATTATAACCGGATTTGACAGAGATAACAGATGTCGATCAATTCATTTTTCAAATCAAACAGAGCAGCATCTATAATACGAATCCGACTCATAAAACAATCTTGCCAACTCAGGATATGGGATAATCCAATCAAAATAAGAGCGAATCGAACAGTTGGAGTTTAACATAGTTATTATGAATCAAAACCGCTCCATGATTCAGGCGTGGATATCATTTGCACAGGGTTAAATGAGAATATCGTTTTCATAAAAAACAGAGTCGTTGTTTCCAAATCAGAGCCGAACAGAGTTGTATCCCTGTTTTAGAAGATTACATGACACAGCATATCGTAACAACCAAACTCACGAAATTGTTTCAAAAATCAAATCATCAAAACTCAATTAGGGTCGATGTGATCCGACTACAATGAAATCATACCAAAATCAAAATATGATCGTGCTCTAAATTTGGCATGAAAACCTCATGTTCAAGTTGGATACAAACAAATTCAATTGAAAGCAAACCATCGATTTTGTTAACTTAACAGAAAAACGAATCAAATCCGATGAAAATCTACTAGTGGCTAAACTGGGTATGAGCAAATCGTGTATCCAAATCGAAACTTCATTTATTTTTAGCAAAGAGAAAACAATGTACAAGATGAACAACATTATGACAGAGCCATTTCAAATGATAGACAGAGCTATTTGAAAACGAAATTCAAATCATTATATCAATCCTGGTCATTCACAAAACTAAAATGATATCAAAATTCATACCTGTATGACGAGCAGACGGCTTGATCATGACATTTTGGAGTTGACAACGGCTGTAGCCGATTCAACATTCCGAAAAACGATGGAACTAGTAGTCCTCTGCTTCCTATCAGTTGCTTGAAGCTTGTTCTTTTGGCTGGACAACACTGCAACTTGGTATTCCAACGATTTGATTTTTGATTGAAGTAAAGGAACGTCCAAATAGTATCGTTCCAACCACACATCACATTGGTCACATGACGACTGTCCGGGCTTTGAAGATGCGGGTGAGGGTTTGGTTACATTGCCGAGGGTTTCGTTAGGTAGTTCGATCCCTGGGTAACTGGGATTGTTTCTTAGGCAAGGGGGAAGATTCAAAACAAAGTCATAAGGTGGCTCGGAGCACAGACCCTGTGAGTAAGGGTACTCACTAGCTAGGAAGCGTTCTATGTTAGAGTCCTAATCCTCACTAAGGACTATGGGCTTCTGCTCAATACTAGGTTTAGGCTTATTTCTAGCCATTCTCGAGATAAGCCGAGCATTCTTTTTTCCTTTACCATCAACAGTAGGGTTACCTCTAACCTTTTTGCTCACAGGATTTTTTATAGCCTTAGCCTTCTCAGTTATAACATCGGGTAAGTCAATATCAGGGTCGACCGAAGGCTTAGAAGAGGGCAGTAGGACATGGAAGGGCACTGGTGGCCCGACCTTGGTTTCATTAACCACAGGCTTGTCAATCTGGATAGGGTATGTATCATCAAAACCATTTCGAGCGATAAAAGCTCGCCAGCTATCATCGTGGAGACTTAAGTGATGAACAATGATAAGTCTAATTAGTCCATGGTGGAACAGGCTACTATCAGCCTTCTCCCTTTTAAACCTTTTTGACATTTTGTACAGGCTATGCTGGAAATAGAAAGGCATATTCAATGGATACCCTATAAAATTCATTAACAAACGCAGGTGGTAGAGAAAAACGAGTCCATATCAACCCTCACAGGTCATGAATTGTTTAACTACTATCAAAAGGTTATGCCATCGTGGTTTAAGCATGTAAATGAGCATACCTCTGCCACAGGATGTGACCTTTCGCGAGACGAACAGTAGTGGCCATGGCACCTCTTCCACCTTAGAATTTTTAAACCAACGTTGGCCTGTGGCTGCTAACCCGGTGGCAGAGCTAATGAACTCTTCACTGATTTCGAATTGAATGTCACCCACCTTGGCTCTACAACCATCAAAATTCAGGGTGAATTGTTGTGCCACAAATAAATTAAAACCCTCAAACCTCTACATGAAGGTGATCCAACCGCTATTCTCTAAGTCTTTCAGTGCATTGTCGAACAGGAGCAAGGCTTGGCTATTGTTCGGCTCAATTCGCACCACCGGTGCCATGGAGCCGAGCACACGGTGAACGAGCCAGGGTTTGGATGATAGCATACACATGAGCAGAGTGCACGAAGGGCTACCCGAGATAACAGAGGTGAAACAGGGATAAGGGATAGGCATTAATGACATCGTGCGAAGGTGGTGGAGCTTATTTCTACCATTCATAATAGTTATTGCCAATGTACAACCACCGACGCTATCAACTATACAACTCACAACGCATATGTGTTATAACTATGCCATTTCAATCAATCAAATCCTTTGGCAAGTGGATAAACCATACGCGCAATCAAATTTATGCCATAGTTTTAAACACCCAACATACAAATCGAAACCAATACCAATGTTTTGACTATGTGACATGCGTTGTAACAATTCATACCAAGGGTTTAACCAATGTGCCCATGTGTTTTGATAACATGAAATAGGTGTCATATTAAATGAAATATATCAAGGTTGAACCATGACACCTATGTATTTTTATGAAACCAATATGCCAAGTAGATCAATCAAAGAACATATAATTCCAATTGTCAATGCATCACAAACTCAATGAGACAAAGTCACACAATCAATCCAAGAATGTCCAATGAGTACAGATCAAAAAGTTTTACCAACTGCATAATGATAAGTGAAGCGTAAGCGCAATGGGCATATCGACAAAAATGATAACGACAATTCAATAATGATTTTAATGTGACTTCGAAAGACTAAGTTTTCACGCTTATAGTCGTGAAAACAAAACGAAGGTAAGTGTGCGAACAGTGCAAAAATAAAAGTGTCGTTTCATTTGAGAATTGCGACGAAAAATCGAGGTTTGCACAACATTGGTGTAGGCAGCTTATGAGACAATGGAAAAATTTGAATTGGTTGCCAACACCCCCCAAAGGGTGTTGATGGTGCATTGGTTGGGGAGTTGGAATATTGTATCATAGGTTGTGAGGTAAAACCCCGTTGACCTTTCCATACATACGATGTTTTGTTATATTTTTTGAACCATATATTAAAAGTTTGTTGGTATTCTATATACGTGGTGGCATATAGTTTAAACGTCTGTGTGGATATAGGGATTGTGTTACATGGAACTCCGATAAACCATGGCCCAGGGGATTTATCCCTCGGACCTTTTTCCACCGAATGAACCTCTACCAAAACTTAAATACAATTGATTTTGTATATGGTTAAGTACCAATGTGATGGTGTGATGGAAAAAGAGCATTTATGTAAGGTTGTGGGAGGTCACGAATTTGATCCTCCAGACTCCCAATAAAATTTTAAATGACCTTATCCATAAATTTCCAATGGGAGGCTACCATGTGGAAGCCTCTCATTGGTCTATCTTCGCCATGTGTCCAACTATAATTGGTCCACTTGTGCCACATGGGTTTCCTGCTCACCTGTTTGGTCGGACATATGATGTGCCACGTGGCAACTTGGGGTGTTTCCATGTCAAGATCATACGGTTTGTATGGTTGTGCCATGTGTCACCTTGTAGTGGTGACACATGTCACCTTGACCCCTTTGACTTTGAATTTTTCTTGGTTTGACCTGAACTTTGACCGACTATAAATTTTTCATATGAACTCCATTGAGGTGACTTTTGCATCATTGGAAATTTATTGCCGAGCTCTACGCAATGATGTACTTTTGGAGATCATTTGAGGCGGTCAAATTTTTATATTTTCTGCATCCTCCTGGATCTATGTGAGCATTCTGGATCCTCCTAGACCTTTGTGAGCATTCATGGATCCTCCTAGATCACACCTTCCCATTGAAGAACTTTTGGTCCAAAAGTATAAATATTTCAAAAACTTATTGATGATAGCTATTACTCACCCTTCCACCTTACTGTAATGCTCCTATCCAGTAACTTAATGATGATGAAACCTCTTCACTCTTCCACCTTGTTGAATATTTTGGGACTAAATTTTCATCTTGGATCTTGGATATTAGATATTAGATCAATTTACTTTTTTCTGCCTCTCGAGAACATGGCTCTGACTTTGGCACTAATAGAATATAGCTCTGGTTATGGGTCATAGATTCCATCATAACAAAAGTATTCTCACTAAACCTCTGCAATATTCGAATCTGAATCTTGTACTCAACATCCACTCCCATCTCCTTCTCTGTTAAAGATAGTCTATCTCAGCCAATCATGTAACCAAGTCGAATGTCAATCTATGCATTTCCCTTTTGGACTCTTTTTTCTTGTACTGTGGATGTATTTGTAGGAGTCTCTAAATGAATTCCATGCCATTTCCTCTCTCCTGCCTTGAAAGAAACTATAAAAATATTCTATGTATACATATGTACTATTTGAATTGCTTATGCTCAAGCTATACATTTACATGAACATGACATAATATCTTTGAATATTTCATAGCATGCATCTTTACAAGTATATACCTCTTATCTTTTTACAAATAATATTGCTTCTCCTTTACCAACTCTAGGAAGATTTACATTACTTCGATGCTCTTCCCACTTTCCGATCTACATGCTCCAACTTCTTGCATCCTTTCATTCCTTCACCTTTGGTACTTCAAAATAAGAATGTTAACTTAGACAATTCAATCCATATATAGTCCTTTAGTTGATTACAAGACAACACAATTGTCTACACTATTTTCAAAAGGCTTAGAAATCTTTATAAGATCCCTCTCACTCCTATAACAAAGTGACTATATAGAAACCCTTTACAAGATTCCTCTCACTTTAAACAAAATATAAGGTGGCTATATACAAATCCTTTACAAAATTCCTCTCACTCTTAACAATGTATAAGGTGGCTATATAGAAATTTTATATAATTCCTCTCACTCTTAACATCTACAATGAGTGGCTTACAAGCCTTCTAATACAAAAAATAGAAATAGGGTTAGTAGGTATCTACATATGCATATCAGCTTGAATTTTACAAATGTACATATTTACAATGATGGATGGTTTATTTATGGACTCATCCTCCCCTTAGTATTGGAAGGAGTCTCACAACTTCTTATATCTAACAATGCCTCTAACATTGATGTTGAATCTGACACAAAATCTGATTTTGAATCCAAGAAACCATTAGACCAAATTATGGGTATTCCTAGTAACCTATATAACCTCTCCTTGCGACACCAAGCACTATTGGTGTGTCTTGAGTAGATTCCCTTGAATAAACAAGTACCTGGCCATTCTGGAATGTGATTTCATATCCTTTGTCTTCAAAATCCGCAACTAAGAGTAGGTTTATTTTCAAATATTGAACATATAACATACGTTCTATTCCCATAAATCCTCCCGACTCAAGATGGAATCTTACATGCACAGACCCTTTTATTGCTTTCTTGGTGTTAGTTTCAAATCCTACATAGAAATCTGTGTCGATCTTTGAGAAATTCATAAATATCGATCTCATCCTGGTCATGTGGTGAGATGATCCACTGTCCATGAACCATTCCTCGATGTATTCATATGTCACTATTTTAAGACCTTGACCATTAAGAATTATTCTTTCTCAAATATTTCAGCAAGACCATTAACTTCACTTGGGGATGTTGCTTGTCTTCTTACAAATGACTTTACATATTTATTCTTATCTTGCATGAACTATGTTCTTCGAAATTTCTCCAGATCATGGTTACTAGTTCCATAGGAAGCACATGGATACATAACCCATTTACCAATCTTACCCATGAGAAATGGCTTCATTCCCTCTTTAGAATGCACATATTTTTCTGAGGATGTCTTACATATGTTACCTTTCCTTGGGTTGGAAGGTTAATCTAAATTCTTATGAAGGACCTCATCATTTGAAGTTCTCCTTGCTTCAGTCATCCTTGATAATTCTCCATCTTGACGGGAAAAAGAATAATACAAAGAATAATCCTTCTCAATCATGCCTTTTGAAAGAGATAGATCCTTTTGCATCAGAGACTTTACATTCTCTACTTTCCAATATTCATGGAATCAAGTTGCTAGTGCCAATCCCTAATCCTTGGTCTACAATATCCTTTCAAACTCATGAAAAATTCCTCTATGGAATTCCTCATGACATATCATTCGATCTTCCAGCTTCTGCTTCTCTTCCTTGAAAGTTTGAAGTTACATCCTTAATTCATAATTCTCATTTTGAATTTGTCAGTTAATGTTCTTCTATAACCTTAAATTCATGAGATATTTACTCATTTTGTCCTCTCAACAAGAGCACAAAATGCACGTCAAAAATATCTTTGATACCACTTGATCCGAAAATCCTTAGATACCAATTATAATCTTTAAAAACTCATTTAGCTTCTAACTTTATTCAGAATAATTCTTGATCATATTGAGGTGATTTGTAGAAAAATAATGTTGCACTTCTTATCCAAAATCTCATAAACTGATGATTAATTTGAAGAATTATGAGATAACACAGTAGAAAATAAAAGAACTCAAATTATACAATATTAATGACATACGTCTTTGAATTCCCTTCAAATAGTGAGATTGTTTCTCATAATCTCAAATTGTCAAATTACAATACAAAATGGACTTACGAAGCCAATTTTGAAGTCACTCTCCAATTTCACTACTCAAACTCAAATATAGAGTTTACCATTGAATTCCTTGCGAACTTCTGAGAAAAATGAGTATAAATTCGATCATATTTTGAACTAGTTCAATTTACCCTCTTTACACGCCAAATGATGCACTATGATGCTCATTAATGGAATTTTTGACTAATACTTCTAAATACAACATATTAGCACAAAAATAACATCACCATTGAACTCCTCTTGAGAAAACGAGAAAAAGGAGTATAAACATGCCTATATGTAGTCAAAATACCTCATGGCATGCAAATTGAGACAATATTGAACTTGGCTCCTCTTTATGCATGCAAAATAAGGCATACGTACACCCTCGGGATCCATGCTAACAATGGGATTTATTTTCTCCTTGGACTATGTGCAACCTCAGAATTTGTGCCATTAAATAGGTTGGGTCAAGGGCTAAGCCCATACCTGCTCCCTACATACACGAGTTTCGTTCCAACCATAAAAAATAAAATTTACTATACTTAGCCCCCCAGAGGGCGTCGATGGCACATTGATTGGGCATTGGAATATTGTATGGTGTATTGTGGTGTCAAACCTCGTCGACCTTTCCATATTTACGGTGCTTTGTTATATTATTTGAACCATAAATTAAAAGTTCGTTGGTATTCTATATATGCAATGACATATAGTTTAAATGCACGCACGAATATAGGGATTTGGTTACATGGAACTATAATAAACCATGGGTCAGGGGATTTATCCCCTGGCCCTTTTCCCATCGAATGAACTATTACCAAAAATTAAATACAATTGCCACCATATAAGGTTAAGTACCAATGTGATGGCGTGATGGAAAAAGGGTGTTTGTGTAAGGTTGTGGGAGGTCTCGGGTTTGATCCTCCAGAATCCCAATCAAATTTTAAATGACCTTATTTAAAAATGGCCAATGGGAGGTTTCCACGTGGCAGCCTCTTATTGGTCTATCTTTGTCACGTTTCCAACTGTAATTGGTCCACCTGTGCCACACAAGTTTCCCAGTCACCTGCTTGGTCGGACGTACGATGTGTCATGTGGCACCTGAGGGTGTTGCCACATCAGCATCGTATGATCTGTATAGTCGTGCCACATGTCACCTTTGTAGTGGTGACACTTGTCACCTTGACCCCTTTGACTTTGACTTTTGCTTGGTTTGACCTGAACTTGGATCGGCTATAACTTTTTCATATGAACTCTATTTGAGGCGGTTTTTGCATCGTTGGAAATCTATCTTTGAGCTCTATACAATGATGTCATTTTCAAGAGAATTTGAGATGGTCAAATTTTGAGATTTTTTGGATCCTCTTGGACCTCTGTGAGTGTTCTTGGATTAATTCTACCTCAAAATCAAAAGCAGTAGCAATAGATAAAATAAATCTAATATAATTTAGCTTGCCAACAAGAAAAAATATTTCACCAAAGTCAATTCCCTCTACCTGAGAATGACCTTTTGCTACTAATCGATCTTTGTATTTCTCCACTTAATCTTTTGCATTCAACTTCTTCTTAAACACATATTTGTTGCCAATGGGGTTTCTTCTAGTTGGCAACTCCACTATATCCCAAGCCTCATTCTTGTCCAAGGCTGTCGTTTCTTCAACCATGACCTTTTTCCATAGTTTTTCATCCTCTGAATCCACTACCTCCCTAACAGTTCTAGGATCATCATTAGTAATAAACAAAGAAAACTTTGACTGGAAATCAAGTGGAGTATACCTTTCTAGTTTCCTTCTTTCGCAAACCAATCTCCTCAATACTAGAGTATGATAATCTTCTTCTTCTGATTCATGTTATTTTGTAGAGTTTGATTCATTACCCTTCAACCCAAACTCTATTTTCTATGGTTCTTCCTCCCTTGGTAGGACTTCCTGTTTGAAAACATCTTTGATTTCTATAAATACCACATCTCGGCTATGCACTACCTTCTTAGTTTCTAGGTTCCAAATATTATAACCTTTCATACCATATTTATACCCAATAAAGATACACTTTTCAGCCTGTTATTTATCTTACTCATGTTTTCCTTTGGAACATGAACATAGGAATCACAACCAAATACACTGAGATGTGTAAGAGAGAGTTTCTTACCAGTCCATACCTCGTGTGGAGTCTTGTCATCCAATGTTGATGAGGGTGATCGCTTGACCAAGTAACATGTAATACCCACTGCATCTACCCAGAATTCCTATCCTAACGCAACACCACTGAGCATGCTCCTTGATTTTTCCATCAACATCATATTCATCCTTTCTGCAACTCCACTCTTCTGAGGCATGTATGGAGTAGTCTTTTTCCTTGCTATACTACACTTCTTACATACTTATTCAAATTCATTTCCACATAATTCTCCACCATTATCCGTCCTCAACACCTTGATTCTCTTCTATTTCTAATTATCCACAAGAGCCTTAAACACAAATTCATATTTCTTCCTGAGGAAATAAATCCATGTATTCCTCAAGAAGTCATCTATAAATGAGACATACTACATAGATTTTCTCAATGATGGAACTGACATAGGTCCAAACACATCATTGTGCACCAACTGTAAAATTCCATCTACCCTCATTGCACTAGAGGGGAATCTTACCTGATTCGGATTCCCATATATGCAATATTCATAGAAATCAAAATCTAGAGAGCAGTTAGACATACCTTTAACCATACCTTTATCGTTTATTAATCTAAGGCCCTTCTCTTCGATATGTCCCAGAATTTGATGCCACAACATAGTTTTTTCTCCAGAGACTATAGGATTTTTTTCTTCTTCATCTCTAATCTAAGAAATAAAGGAATTGTTTCACCCGCAACTAATAGTGCTTCCTATAAGCTTATATAGGGTTCCAATCTGAAATCCTTTCAACAACACCATTTCCCCTTAAACCTTTTCAGACATTATTTTTACCCCTGCATCATCCATTTTTCTTACAGAAAAAAAAAATTGTGAACACCTTGGGGTATGAAGAACACTAGGGAGTGTTCTAATCCTTCCACCCATGAGCTTCAACTTGGATTTTCCTCATCCTCTGATTTTGGTTGTCGAGTCATCACCTAGGAAAACATAACTTCCATCATATCTTTCATATTCACAAAACCACTCCCTATGAGGAGTCATATGAAAGGATGCACCTGAGTCAACCAACCATGCCTTGTGATATGCATGTCTTCTTGAAGAGACCGAGTACACATCCTGTTGGTGCAATTATATGCATAATATATTACCAAACATAAATTATCGACCGAGATTCATAATCAACAGCGTTGTTACACTATATGTGCCAGAAACAGGTGGTTTAACTATGTCTGATGAGTATAGCATAAAGAAGTAACATTCAATAACAAAATACTATGTTTCACACCTTTCAAATAACACTCCACACATACAATTAAAAATCTAGAAACCAAAATTGATCAACAAATGTACAACTCAAAATTCTTGTTCAGGGGATAGATCTTGCTCATTGCTGGCTCATGAAAGATAGAGATGGGTTATGATTCTATATCTTGTAACAACCACACAATCACTCATTAACATTCTGGAAACTTAACTGAGATAAAAGAACTACCATCCAAAGTATAAACACTCCATTTTAAGCGCATATATGTGAGAGATGGAGGTCTTGATCTCATTTCCTGCAACAACTGAATTCAATAATAACTTGCAAGCAATCCCTATATAATTTTTCACACTTCTTCAAACCAATGACATTCAGAAAATAAATCAATGCAACTTGACAATTATGAAAAGTTATTTCATTCCTACACAAGAAACATAAGTTTTTATGAGATGTTCCATTTGATCGCTCATGTAATGTGAATGATGGACTCTAAAACTATTCATGTATTACCACACTTTGTAATCAATTATGTTGGCATAGGGGCAGACCCAGGGGTCAACGCTACAATAGCGCACCAACAAAACCCTAACTACCAACCCTTTCGGCAACACCTGTGAAGTAGATGAAGTCTCACCCGAGGTACAGGTAGGGGTGGTTGTAGGAATCAAGTGTCTGCAACCTTAGCTAGGACAAAGATCTATGATTATAATACTTAACAGAGCAGTTTAGCATCAACAATTCATCAATATTCAACCAATAACTATAGTGCAGATAGAACAGAGCATTGCATCATTCACTCAGATCTGATGTATTTAAGCACTTTATCATAAACTATAGGTTATATGTAGCAGATCAAGCACTAAGCACCTTCATATAGGTCAGATCTAACATTATTACACATCATTATCACAAAGCATCAATAGATTTATCTATCTCTATCAAATCACTTAGCAAGAGAAGTTATAAACACATCAAGACAAGCACAAATCCGAACAACATAGTTTTTACATGGTTCACCCCCACCCTGGGGCTATGTCCACCAACTCTTCTTCTTTATTGTCTTCAATCAATCGGTTACAAGCACAGAGCCTCAAAACCCTACTCCGCCTAGGACAGGAGATCTGCACACCTCACTAGATCCTCCTTCCTTTCATTATAGCACAAAGCACCTCACAGCATGTTACAATACCTTGCACCTAGCTCTGCAAGTCTCTCCCAGTATGTACGGAGCATCTACAAACCATACTTGCACTTAGCACTTAGCTTATTAGCCTTACATCACATAGATCCATTTCTCCCCCTTCTCTTCTCTTACATAGCCCAGACATCTATTTATATATTACAAAATAGGCGTAAACATGGGTAAACCCATGGGCCGACATCCCATGCTCGTTACATAATCCCAAAAACCCAAAAAGGAACCAAAAAAGGGGTTGAGATCCGTGATCTCTGCTTCTTCTTGCGCTCCTCCTTCAACAGGCTGTCGAAGTCCAAAAAATAGGTCAAACTTAACCATATCCCTCAAAACTTGGTCAAGGGCCAACACACCCCCAACACTCACCTTGACTCATCCCGAGTCACTCTGATGTAGGAATTTCTTCTTCGAATGCTTCGAGCTTGGCTCGAACTGCTTCAACTTGTTGCTATGCTACAAGCTCTTTTTCAGCAAACTCTTGAATGACTGCATCATTCACAGGTCCTTCCAAGCATTGTTCTTCTATGGTGCTAACCTTCTCCAGTTCTGCTCCTTGGCCTTCTACCTCTGTAAACAACTGATAGGCCTTATCTTGCACAAGTTGGAGTTTCTGAGTTATCTCCATAACTCTACTCTGGATAGTATGGATCTGTTGTTGGGCGGTTCGTTTCTCTTGAGATATCTTCATTCTCTCCACATTTGTCAGGGCTTTCAGTTGTGCCTGTAGTTTTTATGCGTCCTTCTTCACTTCCTGGAGTTGCGACTCCAGTGCCTGCAATTTTGGTTTCTCAGTAAGTTTCTCATATGTTTGGGCACTGTGATCAGTGAATTGCTTGCATTCTAAGGTAAGGGACTTTATACTTTCAACTGTGCTCCTGGAAGTTGCTTCTCTTTGGTCATTTACCTCTTGTGGGGTCTCGGGCACAGTGCGTATTTCTAGGTCTACGATGCGTCGTTGCAGCTGCTAGATCACTTCTTCAAGTTGCGCTACTTGCTTCGTGACTTGATCCTCTGCCTTTAATTCTACGACAGTGATAGAGCGCAGTGCTCTGTTGACCGTTTCCTTCACTTCAAGTTGCTCAGCGAGCAACTGTTCCTTACATTGCTATAGCTATGCCTTTTCTTCATCGAACTTCGCTTGGAGAGAATTATTTTCCTGTTCATAATCTCAGTGTTGTTCTACAAGTACTCCCTATACTTGTACCAAATCCTAGGTGGCTTGCGCTATTTCCTCTTTTTCCTGTCGAAGGTGAGCTTTGAATGTATTAGCAAGCTGGTGGAGTTGGGTTGGCTCATCTCCCAGTTTCAGTGTTCCCAGTGGCAGAGGCTCAATGGAGACTGTGCGCCTGGACTGTAGTGCCTGTTGCACCCCTTGGAGTTCGACCTCAATTTTATTGTACATCTCCTCCTGCTTAGCTTCTTGCTTCTCTGCTATCTCCATCGAAGCATCGTTCAGGGCTGCTATGATGAAATTGAAATCATCAGAGGTGAGGATGGTCTGCATCTTATTTATAGGGTCTTTTGATCTCTTCTGGGAGGAAGGTTTTGGGGGGAAACCTTTATTTTCTTCGAGGGGTTCCTGCTCATCTCTAGGTGGTGTTATTTCTCCTTTCCTTTGTTCAGCTTCTGTTCCATCTATCTCTTCGCCATCACCTCCTTGCTCTGGTGACATGGAAGCAGTCTTCACCGAGGCACTGCTTAAATCTTATACTTCGCGAGTCTTCTTTGTTTTGTTAGGTCCAAGTGTATTCTGTGTAGCTTCTGGGTTGTCGATGTTGGATATCTCTACAGGTTCAGTTGGAATAAGGAGGTCAGCAGACCATTCCTTAGTAATCTCCTCTAAGTCCTTCGTCAGCTTATAGTGGGATTGAAGTTGTTTCTTGTGCTCATCGGCTCGTGCTGTTATATAAATGAAATGTCAATCAGCGTTGAACTTCATAAAAGGACTGAATCAATGTATAGTGTTCAATTTCATGCAAGGCTTGGACTACATGGCTATATTCAGTTGATTGTAGTATGTATGGAACACGGCATTTGAATGACATTGCTTATTTATGTCACTTGAGTACCACAATGTATTGAACTTCACAGCCAATGGTTCGAAAGGCTCGATGTCCAGGAAGGTCGCACCTTTTGAAATCTCCCAGGAAATGAAAGCGATCAGGATCAAGAGCCATTTGAAATGGAATTCATATCCTTTATATTATTCTTCTCTGCAGTCAAGTTCCAACTGGTTCACCAGGTACTTTGCCCAATTCATTTGTAGGCCCTCCGCGCACTTCCCTGCGAGGTCGACTACAAAACCAGTCACTTGGGTGGGTTGGTTCTTGCATACTAACTTCCCTACAATCATCTAACAGGCGAGGTGTACTACACCATTCTTAATAGAGGCTATCTTGTAGCCTTGCATGCCCTTTTCAACATCATCGTAGGTGTCCTTGATCCTTTGTGCAAGAGCGCAGTGGGATAAATAGGTAACTCGACAACGGGTATGAGGCCTTCATTAACTCATTTATGTCTGTTATGACATGGTCCCAACGTTCATATGGTGAGTTTTTGGCCATAAATGGATTTCTATCCATTTGGAGCATTGATCTAATGGTTATAATGTCCCCAACGGCTATATTGCTTCACCATGGCGAAGTGCCATGTGTCACTGTTCTGATATCCCAGCGAAGCTCCAATTTTGAAATTTTTACTTCTGCGAGGTTCCCTCTGGAGCTCTGCAACTTATCGATCTTGGCTCTCTTCTTACTTAACTTTCTAGCCTTCTTTCCATTGAGCTTTGTCTCGGTATTCCTTTTTCCATTCTGATTTTTGTCTTCTTTTGACCTAGTCACTTCGTGTTGTTGAGATTCTTCCCTAGGGTTCCTGGATAATACTTCTTCTTTGTTTGGGATAGGTAATTCAATCTTATGTGGATCCTCTAGTGTTATTTCAACTTTGACATCCGGGTCTCTATTGTTAAATAGCTTCGATCTGTTATGTTGTTCTTCAATCAAGTGTGCGATCCTTCTAGCCATGAAATCTTTTAATTCTTGCTTCTTCTGCTCCAACTCTTCTTCTTCTTCCTTTCATCTAGCTCAATCTCTATCAATCCAAGGTTTTCCTAATAACATGGTAAATGGGGCATTGTCCTCAATAAATTTAATAATCTCAAAATATTCTTCTGTCGAAGTTCCATTGGTAGTCATAGGTATCTAAGTGATCCTTCCACATAGGTTTATCAACTTTCCTTTGAATAACCTTATTCCTCCTAATGAAGGAATCATAGTAGGCTTTCCTAAAAGTTCCCAAGTTATTTCTATCATAATATTCACCTGTGTTTCCTCATCCAGACATAGTCAACGTAGAAATCTCCTATTCTTGCTTAAAGGCATTCTTTTTCTTTGAAGATCTCCGATAATCTTACATGTCGGTGGTCATCTAGGGTTTCGTTTATTTGTAGCAATACTTTCTCTGATTCTTTCTAGGGTTCTACTATTTCTGGATCTACCTCAGGGTCTTCTTTATTCATATTCATTCCTTCCAATTTAGCAATCATTCTAGGTAAATCCAACACTTCATGGTCCATAGATTTACAACAAATACAACTAGGTATTTTCCCAGGGCATTCCGTAGAAAGATGTCCCGATCTTCTGCAACTGTAACAGAGGGTTAATCCTCTCTTTCATTTAAGTGATCTCCATCCTTTCCTATATTGCACGCTAGGCTCATAGGAGCTAACCTGTAAAAAAATATTTTTAGGATTCTGCATCCATTTGTTAGTCTAAACATTCTTTTTATGCATAGGTATAACACAATTTTCACTATTCATATCAAATATTCTTTCATCTATTAATACCCTAGTTTTCAAGCTAGGATAGAATCTATCAAACATACCTAGATTCATACTTTTGAAACAAAAATTTCCACTAATATTACTTATACAAAGAACAAAGCCTTCAGATCTATAACTTTTCACTATTCTTCCCTGTATCAAAGCATAGAGCTTATAGATCTTACCTCTTTTCTTGAGATCTGACCTTTTTTCTTGATACAGAGCTCCTCAGGTCAAGTAGAATGTTGCGTACCAAGACAATAGATCTACACACAAAGCTTTCACAATCTCAAGTCGAATATTTACAAAAAGATTCTTCTTTCTTAGTTCCCATCAATCATAGTTTCATGTTCGATACTGCGCACTTCAGGATCTACGCACAAAACTTCTCTTTAGTTCCCAAAAATCATAGTTTCCTGTCCGATACTACGCACTTCAGTAGTAGATCTATGCACATAACTTCTCTTTAGTTCCCAGCAATCACAGTTTCATGTCCCGGCAATGAAACCATTTGTTGGCACAGGGGCATACCCAGGGTTCAACGCTACAACAACGCACCAACAAAACCCTAACTATCGTCCCTTTAGGCAACACCTACGAAGCAGATGAAGTCTCACCCGAGGTAGAAGCAGGGGTGGTTGCAGGAATCAAGTGTCTGCAACCTTATCTATGACACAAATCTGTGATTATAATACTTAACGGATCACTTTAGCATCAACAGTTCATCAATATTCAATCAATAACTACTGCGCAGATGGAAAAAAACATCACGTCATTCACTTAGATATGATGTATTTAAGTACTTTATCATAAACAGGCAGGTTATATCTAGCAGATCAATCACCAAGCACCTTCATATAGGTCATATCTACCATTCTTACACATCATTAGCACAAAGAATCAACAGCTTTATCTATCTCTATCAAATCACTTAGCAAGAGAAGTTATAAACACATAAAGACAAGCATGAAGTGGAACAACATAGTGTTTATGTGGTTCACCCCCACCATGGGGCTACATCCACCAACTCTTCTTCTTTATTGTATTCAATCAATCGGTTACAAGCACAGAGCCTCAAAACCCTACTCTGCCTAGGACAGGATATCTGCACACCTCACTAGATCCTCCTTCCTTGCATTATAGCACAAAGCACTTCATAGCCTATTACAATACCTTGCACCTAGCTCTACAAGTCTCTCCCAGTATGCATGGAGCATCTACAAATGATACTTTCACTTAGCACTTAGCTTATCAGCCTTACATCACATAAATCCCTTTCTCCCCCTTCTCTTCTCTTACATAGCATAGACATCTATTTATACTTTACAAAATAGGCCTAAACATGGGTAAACCCATGGGCCGGCATCCCATGCCCATTACATAATCCCAAAAACCCAAAAAGGACCCAAAAAAGGGGATGAGATCCATGATCTTTGCTTTGTCTTGTGCTCCTCCTTCGACAGGCTGTCGAAGTCTGAAAATAGGTCAAACTTGACCAGATCCCTCAAAACTTGGTCAAGGGCCAACACATTCTAATAGTGAAATCAAAATAAAATAACATGAAATCAAAACAGCAAGTACAGGAAATAAAAATCTATACTAATAATTTATAATGAACTTACCAAGCTGGATCGGTGGGCCCTTGTTTATGCCAACATGCAAGATTTTAGATCAACAGATGATAAATTCTAAAATACATGCAAGATCATTGAATTCAAACTTCCATTAGCCTTCAACAAGTAAATTTACAAAAGGAGTCTGTTCAGAAATCCAATTTGCAACATAACAATTCCTCCCCTTGGCTTAGAGCCATAACTCAATTTATATACTTTTTACATTACAAATTTTTCTCTAGACAAGCCAATCCATGAACAATAAAATCAAAACTATTATCCATCAATGGAGGTCGGGTACAACAATTAGCTAATTGTTGGCCCTTGACCTAGTTTTGAAGAATACTTGGTCACATTTGATCGTTTTTGGGACTGCGATAGCTTGCCAAAGATGGAGCGCAACGCAAAGAGGAAATTAGGGAAGCAAGACCTATTTTTGGGTCCCTTTTAGGGTTTTGGGTTGATGTAAAGGGAAAGGGATGTTGGCCCGTGGGTTTACCCATGCTTAGGCCCATTTTGTAATCTATAAATAGATACTTAGGCAATGTAAGTAGAGAGTAAGTAGTAGTACATATATGTGATGTATAGAAAAAGGCTTAGTGCTAGTAGTTGGATCTGTGTGATTGGATGTATATTGAAAGTGCTCTGTGCATGATTGTAAGGAGATTGAAAATCTAAGTGCAAGTTGTTGTAGTTTTGTGTTGAAGTGCAAGGAAGAAGGATCTAGCGAGTTGCGCAGATCTTTTCTCCTGTGCGAAGTAAGGGTCACTAAAGCTCTATGCTATAACTGCTTGACTGAGATAATATAAAGAAGAAGACTTTGTGGACGTAGCCCCAGGGTGGGGGTGAACCACGGTAACTATGTGTATTGTGCTTTGTGCTTCAACCTAATGTGTTTATCTCCTTCTGGGCTAAGTGCTTGTTGTGATTAAATATATCTAGTTATGCTATGTGCTTATGATATATGAATGAATGTTAGACATGATATATAGGATGCTTAGTGCTTGATCTGCTGAATCTAATCTATATTTCTATGGCTATGTACTGAATCAACTTTAGTCTAAGTATTCACTGCAATGCTATATGATATCTGCGAAGTACCATAAGGGTTAAATATTGATGGACGATCTATGCTAAGTGCCCTGTAAAAGATATAATCATATATCGGTGTCCCAGCTAAGGTTACAGACATCTGAGTCCTGCAACCACCCCTGCCTCTACCTCAAGTGAGACTTCATCTGCTTCGCAGGTGTTGCCGAAAGGGAAGGTAGTTAGGGTTTTGTTGGTGCGCTCTTGAGCGTTGAACCCTGGGTATGCCCCTGTGCCAACAAATGGTTCTATTGCCGGGACCTAGAACTGTGATTGCTGGGAACTAAAGAAGAAAAATATTTGTGTGAAATAAGCTCTGTGCGTATATCTATCGCCCTAGTGCGTAGTATTCTACTTGACCTACGAATCTTGGTGCCGAGAAAGAAAGGTCAGATCTGAAGGAAAGAGGTCAGATCTGCAAGAAAGAGGTTGATACTGAAGAAAAGAAGTGAGATATGAACACTTTATACTCTAAGAAAGGTAAAAGTAGAAATTTTCACAGAAAAGAGGTAAGCTCTATAGGCTCTAGCCTCTAGTAAAGGTAATAATAGTTCAAGTTTTAGATCTGAAAGATTTGTGCTCTATATAGGTAAGATAAGTGGAAATTTTTTGTTTCTGAAGCATGAATTTAGGTACGCTTGATAAATTTTGTCCTAGCCTGAAAACTAGAGCATTTTTAGATAAAAGAAAGTTTGATATGAACAGATCTGATAGGAATCGTGAAAGATATGTTATACCTATGCATAAAAAGAATTTTTGGACT
Source organism: Picea mariana (assembly GCA_032191745.1). Classification (NCBI taxonomy): domain Eukaryota; kingdom Viridiplantae; phylum Streptophyta; class Pinopsida; order Pinales; family Pinaceae; genus Picea; species Picea mariana. Next base: position 129,466 of record JASDQU010736459.1, read on the forward strand.
AACCAATGGATGCAGGATCCTAGAAAGAAATTTTTGCAAGCTAGCCATCATGATCCTAGCGCGTAGTACAAGAAGAGTTGGGGATCATGGATGAGAAAGAGAGGATTAAATCTTTGTTACAATTGCAGAAGACCAGGACATCTTGCTAAGGAATGCCCTGGGATAAACCCTAGCTACCTTTGTTGTAAAGCTATGGACCATGAAGTATTGGATTTCCCTAGAATGATTGCTAGACTTGAAAGTCTGAATATGGAACAAGCAAACTCTGAAGGAGATCAAGAGACTAAAATTATGGAAGAACCCCAAAAAGAATTAGAGATCATGTTACTGAAAATAAAAGAAACCCTAGATGATCATAAGGATGTCAGTTTGTCAGAGATCTTCAAAAAAAAGGAGAAAATCGAAGTAAGAATAGGAGACTTCGACATTGGTTGTACTCTGGATGATGGAACACTAATGAACATTATGACATAAAGCACTTGGGAAACCCTAGGAAGGCCTGCTCTGGTCTCTTCACTAGGAACCATCGAATTACTTAAAGGCAAAATGGTAACCCTATGTGGCATAATTACCCAGATAGCTATGATTACCCATGGAACTTTGACAGAGGAAGAGTTTGAAGTCATTAGATTTATTGAGGACCATGCCCCATTTCCAACTTTGTTAGGAAAGATCTGGATTGAAAAATACCAGATCCAGAGGAAAGAAGAAAAGGAAGCCCTAGAACAGAAGAAGCAAGAACTCATGGAATTTATGATAGAAGGATCGCCTACTTGATGGAGGAACAAGAGAACAGATCTCAGTTGTTAAACACTAGGGGCCTGGATGTCAAAGCTATAAGAGCGTTAGAGGAACCACAGAAGACCGACATACCTAATCCATATGACAAAGGAGTATTACCCTTGGATCTGAAGAAATAACCTAAGCAACGCAAAGTGACTATGTCGAGAGAAGATAAGACTCAGAATGGAAAAAGGATGACCGAGACTAAGATCAATGGGAAAAAGGCTAGTAAGCTAAGTAAGAAGAGGGCCAAAATTGGAAAGTTACAGAAGACTCCAGAGGAAACTTCGCGGAAGGAAAAATCACAAGAATTGAGCTTCGTCGAGATATCAGAACAACGACATCTGGCACTTTGCCATGGCGCAACAATATAGTCGTTGGACCGATATAACCATTCGACCTCCACCCCAAACGGGTCAAAAAGCAATTATGGGTTCCCACTAGACCATTGGAAAACACTGGAATGAATAGAATGGAGTTAATGAAGGCCCCATATCTGTTGCAAGAAGACCATTGCTAAGTTTTCCTACTTAGTCCGTCGCGCCACGCACTGAGAATACTTTTTGATAAGTAATAATTTGAGCTCGAAACTTGAGAGTACTTCACCCTGTGATCACTGCCTTCTTCCCATATTGTTCATCACAGTCTCTGAATTCATTTTCACACCTGAGCTAGTGGACCCAAGATTGTATGTCGAACAAGCTCAGCGCTGTTGAGAAATTAGTTGAAGAAGTTTTGATTGACCTAATGGATGAGAGAGTCATGTCAGAGAGAAGGATGTCTGCAGGTGTGAAAGAATCAATGACAGGAGGAGTCCAAGCTTCTCCCTCCACTTCTCACGAAGCAGGACCTTCCAGAACCACGACTGAGACAAGAACAAAGCACAGAGACGATACTGCAAATGCCAAGTTGATCCCGTGCATTTTGTCAGTTTACATACCACCTTTGAGTGGCAAGATTAACCACGACAGTGTACCCATAGACTTCTAGTACAACTTGATCATTGTGTATTTTCTGAAAGGGGTGCATGCAGTACGTGCTGACCAGGATAAGCTCGCATCACTGAAAATTAATAATTTTAACCTTGGAGATCGCAAAACCTACAGCATGTTAGCTCCACTAAATACTTAACCAAGACCAAAGGAATAAATCCTAAGATTGTCCCATAGTCCTGGACCCAGAACCTCGCGCAGTCCACACTGCTCAACGTAATGAAGATCCCTCACTTCGACACACACCAAAAAGTCAACGCATACGTCAGGTTGTTGTTGTCTTGCTACCACGACGGATACTTATGGTTGTACCATTGCATCATTGTGGATCTGACTTTGATCAATTGGATCACAAGACTTAGCATGCAAGGCCCTGAACCACGGTACTTTTACCCAGGCAAGACCTCATACCGAGCACTAGCACAGCGGATAAAAGAAACTTATGGCGATGTAGAGAAGGGTACGTGAGGCTACAAGGTAGCCTCTGTCCAGAGTGGCACAGTGCGCCTTTCATGTCAGTTGATCGTGGGCAAGTTAGTTCGTAAGAACATACCAACACAAGTGGTTGGCTTCATAGTTGACCTCGCAGGGAAGTGCGCCGAGGGACTACCGATGAATTGGGCACAGTATCTTGTAAACTAGTTAGAGTTGCATTGCAAAGGAGCACAATACTAAGGGTATGAGTTCCACTTTAGTTGGTTTCTCATACTCATCGCTTTCATCACTTGGGAACTGCCAGAGGGATCCACTTTTCTGGAGATCGAACCTTTCAAAACCACTAGCCGCGAAGTTCTATACGTTGTGGTACTCCAGCGACATGAACAAGCAGTGGCAGTCTAATGTTGTCTTCCACACCTACTTCAACCAACTAAAGAATGCAATTCATTCTATACCACGAATCACCCCAAATGTACTTCATAGGTTTAGACCTTTGATGAAATTTAGCGTGGACTGCCACTTCCCCTATATTACAGCACGCAGTGATGAGCATAAACAACAGCTCCAATCCTACTACAAGCTGACAGAAGATGACTTGGAGGAGATTACCAAGGAATGGTTGGTGGACCTCCTTGTTGCAGCGGACCCCATAGACATGTCCGACGAGGAAAGCCCTAAAGCTATGTCAGATACACCTGTGCCAAGAAGGACTAAGAAGGATGATGAAGTTGATGATGTCCCTAGCATGTCCATGAAGACTACTTCACTCTCACCTGTGCAGGGAGGTGATGGTGACGAGCTAGGTAGTACAAAATTTGAGCAAAATAGAGGCGAGGTTACTCCACCTAGAGAGGAGGAGGATCCCTCCATGAAAATAAAGATTACACCACCAAAACCCTCCTCCTGAAAGAAAGCTAAGGCCACCCAGACCACGCTTAAAACTACCCTTACCCCGGATGACTTTGACTTCTTAATTGTCACGTTGAATGATGTTTCACTAGAGCTCGCAGAAATGAAAGAAGAAAAGCAGGAGGAGCTATTCAACCAAATCAAGGGCGAACTCAAAGAAGTGCAGCAGGCACTCCAGTCTAGACAAGCAGTTTCTATAGTTCCCTTGATAAGTGGAACATCAGGAACAAGCGATGAGTCCACTCAATTACACTAGATCGTTGATCAAGTCGAAGCTTGCCTTCGACGAGCTCAATAAGACACAGCACAAGCCACCCAGGCTTTGATGCAAGCACAAAAATCACTTCTAGAACAACAGAATGAGGCAGAACGGGAAAATCTTTTCCTGAAAGCAAAGTGGGATGAGGAAAATTCACAGTTGCTAGAAGATCAACTTGAAGTACAGGAAAGGGTTCACAAGGCACTGCACTATGTGACAGTTATAGAAGTGAATATGGAAGACCGTCTCCCACAGCAGGTGACCCAACTGGAAGAAGTAATCCAGCAACTCCAATAGCACATCACGGATCTGGAGCTCTACACCATTCCCAAACCCCCCCAAGAAATAAGAGATCTGAGAGAGGCCATTGCTTGAAGCATAATTGACCGATTAAAAACCTTTGCCTTGGAATGCAAGAAGTTGAGCACTAGAAGTGCCTAGACTTATGAAACCCTGGCAGAGAATCTAGAATTTCATACATTGGAGGAACAACTCCAAGAAGCAAAGAAGCATGCAGACACACTGTAGGCACAGATAAAGACTTTGACCCCAGTCGAAAGAATGAAGAGGTTCGTAGAACAACACACAACCCAACAACAGGTACATATGTTGCAAAGTAAAGTGATGGAAGTCTCCCAACGACTTCATCCAATCCAAGAAAAGGCATGCCAATTGTTCACTGAACTTGAAATCTAGGGAGATGAAATCAAACAGGTTGTCATAATTGCAGAACAACGCCTAGAAGTACCACTCAATGACACAGTGATCTAGGAATTTATTGAGCAAGAGGTTGTCACACTACAGTAGGTCGAAGCAGCTCGAGGCATTTGAGTCGAAATTGATCAGAGCTGAGTGACTCGGGATGAGTCACAGGTGAGTGTTGGGGGATTTTTGGCCCTTGACCAAGTTTTGAAGAATACTTGGTCATATTTGACCATTTTTGGGACTGCGACAGTTTTCCAAAGACGGAGCGCAACGCGACGCAAAAATTAGGGAAGAAAGACCTATTTTTGGGTCCTTTTTAGGGTTTTGGGTTGATGTAAATGGAAAGGGATGTCGGCCCATGGGTTTACCCATGCTTAGGCCCATTTTTTAATCTATAAATAGATACTTAGGCAATGTAAGTAGAGAGCAAGTAGTAGTACATCTATGTGATGTATAGCAAAAGCCTTAGTGCTAGTAGTTGGATCTGTGTGATTGGATGTATATTGCAAGTGCTCTATGCATGATTGTAAGGAGATTGAAAAGCTAAGTGCAAGTTGTTGTAGTTTTGTGCTCAAGTGCAAGGAAGAAGGATCTAGCGAGCTGTGCAGATCTTTTGTCCTGTGTGAAGTAAGGGTCATTGAAGCTCTGTGTTGTAACCGCTTGACCAAGATAATATAAAGAAGAAGACTTTGTGGATGTAGCCCTAGGGTGGGGGTGAACCATGGTAACTATGTGTATTGTGCTCTGTGCTTCGACCTAATGTGTTTATCTCCTTCTGGGCTAAGTGCTTGTTGTGATTAAATAGATCTATTTATGCTCTGTGCTTATGATATATGAATGAATGTTAGATCTGATATATAATATGCTTAGTTATTGATCTACTGAATCTAATCTATATTTATGTGGCTAAGTACTAAATCATCTTTAGTCTAAGTATTCACTGCGATTCTCTGTGTTATCTGCGAAGTACCATAAGGGTTAAATATTGAGGAATGATCTATTCTAAGTGCCTTGTAAAAGATATAATCATAGATCGGTGTCCCAGCTAAGGTTGCAGACATCTGAGTCCTGCAACCACCCCTGCCTCTACCTCGGGTGAGACTTCATCTGCTTCACTGGTGTTGTCAAAAGGGTTGGTAGTTAGGGTTTTTTTGGTGCACTCTTGAGCATTGAACCCTGGGTCTTCCCCTGTGCCAACACTAATCAAGGAAATACATTTTCCACAAATCTGGGCATGATCCTAGAATTTCTGAAAAAATTGACAATTTAGGCAAATTGGCCTCAAAGAACCCTTCGTATCTTCCCGGTAGTAGATGATTTCTCCAAACCATTTTTGGGTTTTCAATTTGGTTGGGTTGTAGACAAACCCATTTGTATTTTTGAAATATCATCTCCCATCCGCACAGAACTCGAGGCATAATCTTGCAATTTAGAAATATTTGATGATTTTTGGTTGAATCGTTCCCCCTGAGCTAGAGGTCCACAATTGTGATATGGGTGAATTATGCCTATTTTTCGGCATTTAAATGCCTCTCTGGACAAAACCCATATCCCATAATTTTGAGATTCATCTTTATCTGCATGAAAATAGAGGTGCAAATATGGTAGCAAAATCCTGTAGGATGTTGGTACCGAAATCCTGTAGGATGTTGGTACCGAACTAGCACAGTTGGTACCAGACTAGCATAGTAACAGATCGGAGTATCATATCAGCGCAACTATGGTACCATAATAGGCATAGAATTGGTACCGGATCAGGCAGAGGTGGTATCAGATCAAGCAAAGTATTGGAATAGAACAGTTGGTTGTTGCAGTACTAGACCAGCGGAAGTACTAGATGAATCCCAAAGATGAGTATCGGATAAGGTGATGTCTGGTCATGACGCTACTTAAATTAATCAAAGTAATTAGAAATCATTTGAACATTAATTATTCAATTCTAACCATTAATAAACCACATAAATCATGACTAAATGAATATTACCTCATGTACAAAACAATTATTAAATGACATGTTTGTTGAGGAAAATAGGCAAAGAGTGCATATGTATGAGGAAAAATTGGTTAGGATATGGGACAATATAAGGAAATTGGATGTGACAAAAATGAGGCTCAACACTTCCCTTGCTTATTTCACAGATGCTTTTGCTTATGTAGAAGGAGCATATTTAGATCCCTTCCCTCTCTCAACACTTTTTTATCTACATGATTTCTTGCGGTGCCCTTCTTTTCCACATTTCCAGCATGCCTTTACAAATTTTTCGAGAGATTCAGATCTTCCACTATATTTTGATCTCCCACTTGAAGACTTAGATCTATTTATTTCTTGGGAGAGTCCTCTTGCAAACAAGGCATTTGTGCTCTGTCCTTCCATGTTCTTTCACCTCATCTCCTCTAACAAGAAGGATGAGACCACATCATTGAAGCTTAAAGTAGTTGCATTACTACTTATTGCCACAACTGGACTATCCCATGAGTCTAGAAAAGATCAAAATAAATCGATGCACTTATCTTCATCAGAAATCTTAATATCAACAGACAATAATTGACTTACCATAATATTGAAGGAATTCAGATGCTCTGTCACTGACTCTTCGTCTTTCATCCTCAGGTTGTACAAATTATTCCACATGAATAGTTTGTTTACTAGGGAGTTTGACTGATACAAATCCCCTAACTTGTCCCATAATTCCTTGGTTGTAGCTTCCCCTGACACATTCAATAATATTGAATTTGAGAGACACAGCGAGATTGTTCTCTTCACCTTCTAATCCAACTTTTCCCTGTATTCTTTTGACATTCTTGTAGGTGCAGTACCTGGATCCACAACAATCCACTGATCTTTGTCCACCAACAGATCTTCCATCTTGAGCTTCAAAGACTCAAAAAAATTCCCATTAAATTTCTCAATCTCTATTTTTGAATTTCTTGTCTTTTTTTCACAGCAATAATCGATACCATGGATCTCTCACTATAACAAGGTTTATCACAGACCCGATCCAAACCCTTGACCACAAAGGATTCCCCCTGAAGCCAATAATTGCTCTAATACCAAATCTAGATTTTAACCTTGTACAATAAATTACTGTAAATAAATTCTTAATAAAATAGAAAAGACAAACACACACACACATACACAGATTTTACCTTGGAAACCCAAACCGAGAAAACCAACAACTTGTTTAAAGTTGCACCTCTAATATTTTATTCATCATATATCTTCATTATTTACAATACAATATATATATGATCCCGCAACATACAAAACCCCTAATCCATTGACCCATGTGTCAAAAAACCGCTAAAAACAGATGCAAAAAATGCCAATTTGTTTTTGGGGGGTGTTTCCCTCAAACCGGCGCAACACAAACACTAGGTTTGGTCATGAAAAGAATACAACACATAACCAACAATAAACATCAACCCTTCACATAATTTGGTCAATCTCCACATCTGGAGCTGCATGACATATTATATAACGAATGGATGACACTATTCACTTTTAAATCATGAGGACAAGGTCACCATGATGATAATGCAACACTACCAACATGCACCCATAAGATGCCTAGATTTGTGTTTTAATCTCTTCTTAGAGCATTGTTTTCAAAAGTACCAAATAGGTTTTTCAAAATTCCAAATAGATTTTAAAAATGGCTTATTTGTGTGTTAAGGTCAACAATAAATGAACATGTTTTAGTGGCTCTAGAATTTGAATGAAAGATGAAATCTCACCTTTGAGTGATGGGTGAAACATATTCTAGTGGTTCTCCTTGTTGATGATTACAACTTTATGATACATTCTCCAGATCATTCTCCTCTGGATTGAGTTGAGATGACCTGTGAGAAAACATATGTGATAGGTGATTCATACTCCTCTGAAATGAGTTGAGATGACTTGTGTTGGTATCTTGTCGCGCTCCTCTGGATTGAGTTGAGATGACTTGAGATGGTCTCATGTCGTACTCCTATGGACTTAGTTGAGATGACTTGAGATGGCTCTCCATTTTGAAATCCTATGGATTTATTTGAGTTGATCTGTTGAGAGGACGTCCCCTGTGGTTGAGCACATGTGGACTTGTCCCTAGTGGCAGAGCACTAAAGGATGTTTGTTAGATCCCTTGATATATTGTCTAAGAGTAAGATTATTGTAAAACCCTAATTTTATATTGTGAAGGGTACAAGTCGGTCCTACTATGTAAAGATAATTAATATTAGGTAAACAATTAATTGTATTATTGATTTGTACAAGTCGGCCCTATTGTGCCAATAGAAAAATCTATTTGATGAGTTAGTTCATGTACTTATTAGTGAATGATCCCCATTGTGGATCATTCATCTCATTCACTCAACTCATTACTTGGAGATATGAAATTTGGTGTGCACTTCTTATGCGCTAGCTTTCTTGATCATAGAGAACCATCTTGTCTGCACAAGAGTTTATGGTCTGAGGGTGATCTTATCTTGACTCTATAACAAAGGATTGATGGGTTTTCCCCTTGTTTGAGACGGGTTTCCCCTGGATAACTTCTTGTGTCTTATGCATGGTTATTCTTCTTGTGATCTTGGTTACTGCAACTATTGTATTGTTGCATTGTTTATGGTTTGAGCTCATGCTAAATTTAAAAGAAACTACATGTGTTTGAGTCACCATCAAAAATTCAACATGGTATTAAAGAAGTGTTCCTGAAAGAGCCATTGCACAAGCTACTCCATCTCTTTCCAAGTTAGTCATTACCTTCTTGTTGCAACTGCAAAAATGACCCTTTCCCTTTTCTTTGTCAAGATAGTTTTAGCACTTTCCCTTGAGCTTTGGGCCTATTTTATTCACAGACAGGTACGGTCTAGTCCAACGCATCACCTGCAAATTTCAGATTGAAAATTAAAGAATTTTGGATTTGCGGCCCTAAGGTTTCCGCAGATTTTGGTTTCTAGGGTTTTTGTAGGTCGTTGGTGTATTTTTGCAGCTCGATGGGGTTCCTTTGACTCTCTAGGACTTCTTGTTGGTATTCATAATTCCAAAAAACATCCTAGAGACTTCCTCTTGAAAACTTTAGGTTTTCTACAGCTAGGGTTTCTAGCCTAACCGTTAGGGTTTGTGAAGAATCTGCATGCCATGAGGAACAAAACTTTGGTGGAAGATAGGCTTGATGGATCAAGAAACTTCAGCTCCTGGAATTCAATATTATGCATCACTCTAGAAGAGAGTGACTTGTTGAAGTTGATAGAAGGAACTCTACCAACAACAACAATTGATGAAGAGAAGGCTAAATGGAAGACATATGATGTCAAAGTTAGAAAGATAATCATCTACTCAGTAAGAGATCATCTACTACCTCACATTTCTACCTTGACGACATCTTATCTAATGTATGATGCGTTAAAGAATATGTTTGAGAGAAACAACACTAAAATATCTCTTACATTGAAACACCAAATTCAAAATATCAAGATGACAAAAGATGACACCATTTCTACCTTCTTCATGAAGATTTCAGAGATTAGAGATCAGTTAGGTGCCATCAAAGAAATCATAACAGACAGAGAGATTTTCATGATTTCTCCCAATGCTCTTCCAAGCCATTGGGAACCATTCATTCAAAGTATTAGTGGAAGAGCATATTTACCTCAGTTTGATCATCTATGGGCATAATTCACTCAGGAGGAAACCAGACTTATAGCCAGAGGTGTGCAAGATTCCCATCATGATGACAATCAAGCCCTTGCTTCTCATGCAAAGAAAGGCAGAAGAAAAACAAGAATTTTCAGCAAATCATTCAATGACAAGAAAACTTCAATAACTCTAGGTATTGAAAAAAGAAAAGACATATCAAAGATTCAATGTTTCAGATGTGACAAGTATGGACACATTGTGATAAATTGTCCTACCAGGAAGAAAGGAAGACAAAATGCCTCCACTGCCAATGTTGATTCAGAACCACCACAGAGGGATGAAGGCATAAAAGATGAAGCGTTATTCTTCATTTCATCACCCTCGGGTATGGTTCCTACTAATAGTTATATTTGGTTGATTGTAAGTGGTGCTTCCAGACACATGACTAGATATAGAGAACATCTCACAGATTTTGTAGAGAAAGAGTCTAGTTTGCATGTTTTACTTGGTGATGATGCCAGATATACGGTGAAGGGAGTTGGATCTTCTTCCTTCTGACTAGATTCTAACATACCTCTTCAATTAAGTGAGGTACTATATGTACCTAGGATGAAAAGAAACCTTGTCTTTGTTTATGCCTTAGAGGATAAAGGCTACAAGGTTATTTTCTGTGAAGGAAAAGTTCTTGCATGGCACAAGAACTCACGCATGGATTTTGCCTGGGTGATTGGTGTTCAAGAAAATAGTTTGTACAGATTCAATGTCTGACCAATACAGGCCTTTTTACATGATACTATCAGCTTGAGCAAACTATGGCATAAGAGACTTTCTCATTTACATTATAGATCCCTTCCCACTCTAGGGAAGATGGTGATAGGTCTTCCATAGATACATATTGAGCATGATGGAGTTTGCAGAGGTTGTGCTCTTGGAAAGAATGCCAAGGGGTCCTTTCCGAGCAGTGACAATAGATCCAAGGGGATCTTGAACTTGATACATACAGATGTTTGTGGACCCATGATTATTTCTTCTTTGAGAGGATACTTGTACTATGCACTCTTCATCGATGATCACTCCCGAAAGATGTGGATTTACTTCTTGAAAACCAAGGATGGAGTCCTTGCAAGATTTCAAGATTTTAGAGATTAGGTTGAGAACCTGATCGGGAGAAAGATAAAGGTGTTGAGATCAGATAATGGAGGAGAGTACACCTCCAGGGATTTCAGTGATTTTTGTATTGATATAGGGATCAAGAGGGATCACATCATTCCTTATAACCCTCAACAAAATGGGGTTACATAGTGTTATCACTGAAATTTTGTCTGCACATGGCGACAAGAACTCCACATCATCTTCACATGGTGACAAGAACTCTACATCATCAAAACAACAATGAAGTCATTCATGGCACTGAATTAAGTTCACAGCATTCCAGAAGGGTCAAAAACTATACAAAGTAACCAAAAATTGAAGGGCGCTTTACAGCAGTAGGGTGCGCGCGCGTATGCGCGGGACAAAAACGTATAACGAGCGCATGCGCACTCGACGCGCGCTTGTCCATAAAAAAAGCCGTGCATTTGCTAATACGGCACATTAATTGCCTAAGTCGGCCTCCTGACCACCTGTGGACTGGCCCCCAAGATGATTTGACCCTCAGATCAGGGTTGGTTCTGCAAATACGGCGAATTTATGGCTTAAGCGAACCCTAAACTGGTCTGTGTTTACACCGGAAGCTAGTTACGTGACCGCCTGGAAATGGCTATAAATAGCAGTGAAGGCTCATTGTTTCAGCAGATAATTCAAAGCAGAGTTACGCTATCCAGATGCTTCTAAGCCTAGCCTTTGATAACCAGTTCATTAGTTGTGTAATACCGAGTTCTCTCACCACCCATTTCTGCTCTGTTCATTTTGCAAGGAAGGCATTCAATTGACGATTCCCGAAGGACCTTCCGCTGGAGGGAAGAGGAACCATTATCCCTTTCTACAGCGTGTGCTATGGTTTTTGCTAATAGATGAAGCCTTGAAACCATTGGGACCTCCCTTGTCTCACATTTGAAGTTTTTGTTTATTGTTGTAATGTTATTTGCTTTTCAGCTGTTAGATAGATTTTATTCTGTTTGGTTTTCTGTTCTCTGTTAACCCATTTTGACCCACAGCATCCTGTTCTACCTTGCTAAGCCCAATAGGGCATGCTAGTGCTCCCATTTTTGCTCACTCGGCGACGATTCGAGCATGAACAGACTGGCGACTCCGCTGGGGGGTTAAGGTATTAAATCCTCTTTCAATTGGGTTCAATTCACTTTCCTTTTGTCGTTTTTAACTTTTAACTTGCAGGGATTCAAACCGGCTTTCGCCGACCTGTCAATCGGCCGATTCACCGCAGAATCAAGAGAACTGGTCTTTTCTTTCAAACACGCGGGTACGCCACCCTACAGACGCGCACATGCGCTCTACTTCTTTGATACAGTCCGCGCGCACACGCGCACCTGTCCAGGCTAACAGCCGCGCATTTGACTAAAAATTTTTCATTGTAAAGATTTTGAATGTGATTTTCCTTTTCAAACACTGATGTAATGCACGCTCTAAACACTGGACAACTTAGGCCCCTCAATTTATAAAGGGGATAGTCGAACATAGGCACTTAGGAGGATTAAAATCATTTTTCCCTTATTTTCTTTCAGCCACGTGGATGGCTTGTTTTGATTCATAAATCTAAGTTGAACATCAAGTTGTAAATCGCATCTAAACTCACATTCGGGACTAGAAGTCACAAGTAAAGAATCTTAAGTATGCTCTTCTCTCGCGCCCTCAGGCGACCTTGAGAATCAGAAATAGATTGCGAAAACGATCTCATCTCCCTTAAAATTTCAAAACTTTTAGGAGAGGACAACGGCTCTTTTCGAGACCCCTCTTAGTTTCATTTTTCAAACACATTCTTGTAACGGGCCCATACATGCCCACATGTCAACAAAATCTAGAATAGTGTTTGAATTTATGCTTTCTTAGATCAGAAAACTAGGAGAGTTTAAAGGTTTGTAACGGGCCCACACATGCCCACATGTTCAATCTAGGATAGTTTTCTGCTTTTTCTAGATTAACTCACACATAGGGAGTTAAAGGATAGTAACGGACCAAAATGTCCACATGCT
>JASDQU010736459.1:281598-298514 GCA_032191745.1 Picea mariana
ATATATATGAAGATGATGATGATGAAAGACAATTACATCTCACTCCTATAATGGATCTTGATTGTGTAACTACTAGCATAACAACATGCTAATAATTCATTTTTCTGTCAATTTTATCCATAGAAAATGGAAGGTGTGAATGCACCATAAAATCATTCTTGGTAAATGATTTTCCTAATTGTGTTCTTGATTATCTACTTGAAAAATAACTTATTCAATGTTTCTAAGGAGTGATGGCTTTGACTTCCTAAGAGAAATAATATTTTTACCATGCACTCATTTCCATTAATGCCAAATTTTGTAAATGTAAAAGCATGACTAGAAAAGGTAGAGTTTGCTACTAGGATATTAAGCATGACTAGAAAGGGTGTAGGTTATTACCAAGCTATTTGTTAAAACCAAGTTCTTATTACAAGCTCATAGCATTTTATTAATTGCTCCAATATGAAGCGTTGTGTGTTTATATAAAGTGGTTAGAATAGTTGAGAGTAATCTATATTTCTAGCTTAAATATATTAAGTTGTCTTGAAGTTTAATATAGATTTAGATCAGTGGATTAGAATGGAGAAATAAGGGGATATACAAGAAGAGAGGGTAGTGACACACCCAATAACACCCAATAATGATCCTTTTCACTATGCAAATTAGATCAAATGATACTCGTCAAAAGAATCAATTCAATTGCATGGTTATAAGGAAAGTGGAGTATAAATGAAGAAATACTTTCACAAGGATGACTCAAGCCAACTAAACTATTTAAGTATATGCAAAATAAATATTATGATCAATATATTTTTCATCATAGATTTTCTTGTTTGATTATGAAGTTTGATCATTAGCAACTAAAAAACAATAAAATAATATGTGATTTTGGGTGGTTAGTTAATTGTTCATTTTACCAACAATAGAGGATCATTGTTTTTTGGTTATTTCATTTTCAACATTTTAAACCACTTGTTGGGCTATAATCAAGAGGAGAAGTTTCTTCCCCTAATGATAGGTCCAACAGGTGGCCTAAAATGTTGAAAATGTTTCCATCATCATGAGGAGAAACTTCTCATCATGAAGATAAACTTCTCTTGACAATGAGTCCAACAGGTGGCTTGAAATGTTCAAAATGAAATATCTAGAACACAATGCTCCTCCATTGTTGATGATTAATTAATGTAATTCATACAAAAATATTTATGCATTTGATCTAAATTTACTAGGTTTACAAATATGTGCATGAAAGATTGATGAATAAAATTGTTACTTCCAACATTCACATTTTTTATTGTAAATTCTTCATGTCAATAAAATAGGGCTTTATTTGAAAAAACACATAGGATGTGACCTTTATATATCATTTGAAGTTGCCAAAAAAATTCTAAAAAACGATTGATCTCTTATAAACTTTAATTCTTCTATTTTATAATTAGTGCATATTACAATCATTGCACTTTCTAGATTCCACGATGCTCTTTATCAAATTTTTTTGCGCATATTACAATCATTGCACTTTCTAGATTCCACGATGCTCTTTATCAATTTTTTTTCGCAAAATCTTATTGCTATCTCAAAACAAGATCTGGGAAAATTCCATAATGTTCAGAGTCATTCCCATGGTAGTTGAATTTGGAAAAAATGGTCCTTTCCATACAAAATTCCCAAATTCCTTCACACATTTCTCATATAGAATTTGGCAAAATATTCGTTTCAATATGAATTTGATTCATATAACCTATCATTCATTGAATATCAGTAGAAAACTAAATTGGAATGAGGAGAATTTCACACTATTAAATTTAGATATTCACAAAAAAATCTAACCCTAAAAAAATAAATGCTTTCCATCCAAAAAAATCCTCATCTTATTTTCGTTTTAATAAAATTAAAAAAACCAAGGATAAAGCCATTGGTTTTATTTGCAACATATAGCCTTTTTTACATTTAATTAAAATAAGACTATTTTTTTAATAGTCATGATAATGTTATGATAACGTTAATAAATATTTTAGTTATAAAATTATGATAATGTTAATAAATATTTAAAACAATTTTTTGGTAATTGTTTAAACTGCAACTTAGGGTAATGTATGGTTCTATATATGGGATTAAGGCTAGATGCCATTTGAAGGTATATGAACCCATTTATATAGCCTCAACTATGGCATGAGATGATATCAATCTTCTTATGAATGTTATTTAGGTTTAAATTGCCTTTTGATCTTGGAGTAAGACCTCAAACTACTTTTGATTGGCTAAGATCTTACCTTCCTTGAATGTAAGGAAACATGTTAATGAAAGGAAGCAAAGATGAAAAATGTGCTTCCTACACTACTTAATGAGATAAAATGTGCAGAAATTAAATAAAAATAGTTGTAATAATAAACAACACAAAAACATGCGTCATGATTAGATGACAATTTACTAGGGAAGACCCTTCTAGGAGAAAAACCACACTCTAAAGCACGTTCAATGTATTATTCAATGACTAAATGGTTACAATACATTATAGAGTCTCCATTCTCTCAACATCCTGAAGTAGCATAATGATTCTTGAGAAATTTTGGTAGCATAACAAGAAGTTAAAACTCACACTCTATTTTCCTTGAACCCTTGCACTTAACAAATAGGCCTAAAGAAACCATAAAACATATATGGTTTTCCAATTCTACATTATGGAAACTAATATCAATTAATTAACCAACTGCTACTACTTAACACTCATTTTATACTAGTGATTTTCATTTATTCGATGTCACTACTCAATGTTTTTTTTTTTTTTCTAGTTTGTCCGTGACCTGCGGGACTAGCTTGTGGTTGACAAACCGCGACTCAGGGGAATCTAAGCCATCAAAATCACCCAACGATCGCACCCGTCCTGAGCCACACCAACCCTTAACATGGCTGGATTTTTTGTCCCCGCAGGTTTCGAACCAGTGTCACGAAGTAACTTAATAGCACACTTCGTCATTGATTGTCCTACACCTCAGGGACTGTCACTACCCAATGTTTATTCACAACTATTGCTTAGTATTTATTCCCTACTCCACTACAGGATTTTAAAGTCTATGACATGCATGTCCCAACATTCACCCACTTTTCGCTGCAACGTGCACTCATTAAGAATGATTTTCCAATCATTACCCCTCTCCTTGTAAGAGAACCAACACCAACCACTATCAGTAAGCCACGAGTTGTCCTTATCAATAATAGCTTAGGATGCGAGAAAATACAATACCTATTCTTGGTAACAAGAAAATTTTGGCATGCGACACCCTATAAATGAACCTACCCCAAAGAGCATGCCAACATATGACTGATCATGCATGGAAGAAACAAGCATAAAAGAGAATTACAACCGAGGGATATCCCTTACTTGCTTAAGGGCATAATTCCCAGACTCCTACTATGTAAGAGTATAAGGGAGAGTGCATCAAATTGTGAGCTTATTGTTAGGGGTAATAAGGCCCATAGACTCATAACACACCTTGAATTTACCTATGTTCATTGGTTTCATCAATGGATCTGCAACATTCTGCAAAGTGTCAAATTTTTCTATTATCACCTTTCCATCATTTATTTAAGTTTTTCAACTTTGGGAAGTCATTCTCCACAAGGAAGTACAAGAAGACCCATATGATCATTAAATAAGCCACGGGGATAATTTCAAGACCAAGAATGAGAAATCAGCCCCACAGGAAAAGTCAAGCACCTGGATTAGTATAAATAAAGGTTGGATCATTTCATTTGGACAAACAAACATAGTTCTCCTTTTGTAGTGTGGACTAGCCAGTTTCTTCGTGTTAGTTGCATCTTCCTACTTGCATTTCTTGGTCTACTAACTTATGCGCTATCTTGGAGAGGCGCTACGCTTGGATGATCTATCTCTTGGTTATTATTGGTCATATTATTGAGGCGCTAGCTCTTGGAGGTGCTAGAATTGGGGAGGGCTCTTCTTTGTATGGTATTTTGATCTAGTGATGGTGATGCACTGGTAATATCTTGGACTAAATTCTTCTATAAGAAAGGTTTTTGGGTTTTCTCCCAAGGTTGGGTTTCCCAAGATAAAATTTTGTGTTCTTGTGGTGTGTTCTTGTGTCTACTATGGATGGTTAACATTTTTAAATCTTGTTATTTCTGCTACATTGTTATAGTTTATATTTTCAGTGTATAATTATTCTATGATAACTATGGTATGAAAGTGAATCTTATTTTGAAATCATAAGGAAATAACTATCAATATATGAGAATCGAAAAAATCAACATGGAATCATAGCTTTGTTGAAATATTTCCACTGCACAGTTTTTTTTGTTAAGACATGAACTTGTCAAGCTCTTTGAGCACTATTTGAGAATTTGTTGGACCTAACTCCACCACTGATCAACTTGCCTTGCTCCTGTGCATTCACTGCACCTTTCAGATTGCAGTTTGGTCAAAGTTGAAGTTTCACCCTAAAAAATAGTGACTACGACAGTTGCAACAACATTTTTTGTAAATATCGCTGAGAAAATTATTGGTTTGAGTTGGGAAGAATTTTTTCATAGACTAGCTCACCCTGACCTAACGCACCTACTAGTGCTCTCATATTTCCAAAATGTCAAGGTTGAATTTTTGGTCAAATTCAAAGGTTGACACGTCAAAGTTAAAAGTTTTAGGCTTGTTGACATTTTCTATGTCATTGAACCTTCTGATTCAGATCTCCAACTTCTTCTTGTCAATATGGTGTCCAGTTTCATATTAGAATACACGCTGGATTGTACTACAAATTTAAGAGGTATGCACTTGTATATGTTTCCAAGTTATCTCATTTAGTAGAGTATGAGGGTGTTTGCAAGGGATGTACAAGGGACCTTGTCCAAGAAATGACCCAAAGGGATCATTGGATCTAGTGCATTTAGAGGAATAACACACCCTCCCTAGCAATTCATACTTCAGGTTCGAGGTTTGATTGATGTAACCTGTTTTTCTTTTCAAATTATATCAATTTTCTTAATATTTGTTGCATCTCAAGAAAAATACTATAGCTATGAAAACAAACTTCAGAGTCCTATTACTACTAGGCAATGCTATTATATCACGAGAACTAAAGTCCAATGTTTGGTAGTACTTAAAAACTGTTATGATCATTATGTAAAATGCTCATTGTTTAGTAATAATGATGCACTTATTTACAAGATGAAATTGATCTCTTCTAGGAGGTGTTCTTGGTTTTTGTCTTTGTCCCAGGGAGGTTATCTTGTAAATTCCATGGAGGTTACCATGGAGATGTTATTATTTTTTTTTCTTGTTCTTATTTCAGGAAGGTCACATGTGATAAATCTGATAGGGAGCTATAGTGACGATTGTTCTTGTCCTTGTCCTTGTTCTTTTTCTTGTTCCGGGTAGGTCACAGGTGAAATCTCTAAGAGGGATCTATAGTGATGGTTGCAGGAGGAAACATATTAGATGGTATCTAGTTTGATACATGAATCAAACTATCCAAACATAGAGTTGTGTACATGACAGTATTCATCCATGTACCAAAGCAGAAGAGGACGAAGTTAGAACCTTCTGGAAAGAAGGATACTAATTTTGTGGGATACAAAATGTCTCATATGGAGATTGTTAGTGAGGAGAAGAAGGGTCCGAAGGATGACCATACATATCCTTCTAACTCAAGACTATTAGTAGAGCCAATAGGGCCAATGGATCTACCTAGAGATGTTATACTAACCAGGAAGAGGCCAACATGGATTTGTTATACTTTGTAGGATGCAGAGAGGCATGCAACTCCTAGTGATGATTTCATGGAAATAAAATGACCTCATAGTTTCTCATGTTACATAGAGTCACAATTATGAGGAGGAGAAGGAGGCTCCACCAGTGGTGAGGAAAGTGGCCCCACAAAGTACCATCTCAGAAGAAGCTAGATTTCAGAGCGAGTCATCCCTTAGGATCCAGTAAGGAGGAGCAACCTCCCGGTATAGTTCATTGGAGATCAGACTTCAAAGGAAGTTAGCAGATGAATCCAAAGATTTTATAGACTTAGAGGGAGCCAAGTTCCAATGGAAGCATGCATATTGAGAGAGATTTTTTCATTCAGAGGGAGTTTCCCTTCAGATTCAGGTGGGAGAGAGACATCTTCCAGGACTGACAAACAAGTGTCATGAGTTGAGGAGGCTTCTAGGATATGTGATATCTCCTGGGAGGATACACTTGCTTTAGTATACCTTGCTACAATGACAGAGGAGGAAACCAATCAAGAGGATTGGGGTATGTATTTTGTCTTGGTCACATAGGGAGCATCCAGTGAGGAAAACTAGACAACATAGCCTACTTCAATGACATAGGGAGTTGGCCTTAGAGTTCGAGGTGAATGATCTTGGCTAGATGTACTATTTCTTGGGATTATAGGTGTGACATAGATCATATGAGATATTCCTTAGCCATTGGTTACTAATGAGATTCAATATGATGGAATACAAGTCCATGGTTACACCTATAGAGACAAATTTCAAGAAGCCGAGTAATTCTACTTCAGATTCAGATTTGGTGGATCCCACAATGCAGAGACAGTTGATTGGATCCTTGATGTACCTTATCAACACCATGACATATATTTTCTTTTCAACAAGCATATTGTGCCAGTTTATGGTATATCCAAGACACTACCATTGGATTGTAGCAAAGCATGTGTTGAGGTACATGCATGGTACTTTTTGATATGGCTCATATATGTATCAGGTGGTGAAGTAAAGTAGTATGAATATACAGATTCTGACTAGGAAGGAAGTGCAGTAGATAGATTGAGCACCTTGGGGTGCTATGTTAGGGAGCTAACGTCCCTAACCCCTCAAGTGGTTAGAATAATATATTTCCATGTAATAAAGG
This sequence comes from Picea mariana, assembly GCA_032191745.1. Taxonomy (NCBI): domain Eukaryota; kingdom Viridiplantae; phylum Streptophyta; class Pinopsida; order Pinales; family Pinaceae; genus Picea; species Picea mariana. The sequence goes on from JASDQU010736459.1 coordinate 288,458, forward strand.
TCAATATTAATAAGGCCTAGCAATATAGAAGAATAAGCCAAATGTAAGAAGACCTAATAGAAGCTTCTGCTTCTAGAAGGATCTCCCCCTAGATTGTTCTTTTGGACAGATAGATTTAATATAAATAGGAGTAGAGGGTATGAGAAGTTTTGTATTGAATAATTATTGTAATAGAGCTCTGGTCTATTGGAGGTTTCCCCCTCAAAGAGGCAAGTGAACATTGTTTCCTATCAATAAAGGTATAATTCTGGTGTTGTGGTTCCATATAATCTGTTGTTCCGTTGTTATCTTTGTAGTATTTCCATATTCTGTTGCTATCTCGGTATTATTCTTTGCATTATTTCTCTTTTCTGCTAATATAATAGACCTGGTACCTTACAAGTGGTATCGAGGCACTTTCCTCGACATAAAATTGTGGGTTAATTTTTTTCAGGGTAGAGACGTATTCCGACGTCTTAAGGCTACATAGATATGTTGTTACACGCATAAAACTGCAGTTGGGGAGTAATACATGCAAGAAATACAAGTGGTACTTAAGAAGACATCTGTTGGCCACCCTTGTAACCCCTGTTGACACCCCTTCGAGTGGTAGCACATCAGACGACACCTGTATACAGATCGACCTAGATCTCCTAAATCCATCTATAGATAAACCGATTGGCTACTTGACTGCTATAGTGCCATCGAGAACATCACTTGGGAATATACTCTCTTGTACCTTGGTAGTCGGGTAGTATGACTAAGGGAACGGTTTAGCCTCCTTAGTTGGTGCCTTGAGATATTGGGCCGAGTACTATCGTTGGAACCACACGTATATCATAGAGCTATAACACATGGCAAATTATTGTCTGTAGAACCCTTGAATACCCTAGCCCTTGGGAAGGAAACAAAAACATAACATACAAGACCTATTGCCACGCAATTGTGCTTCCTTCATTCTGGTTGCGAAATTACTACATATTTATTCCTATTAAGAATTTAAGCATTTCAACACTGCAGTATTCTTCAGCTCAAAGTATAACTCTGCAGGAGTAAGAAAAAATAAATTATTTGGTACCTATCCCATTGGATTCCCCTTTTCGCCCTGATCGTATTCGTACCTTTCATTTTTAATCCTTTTTTTCTAGTGGACCCGACCCTTTCCCAACTTCCCTATTTTTACGCCTATCCCATTATATTCCCCATATCGCCCTGATTTTTGTAGTACCTATCACTTATAAGTCCTTTTCTGTGGTCCCACCCACCCATTTTTGCTTAGCCACACTCCCCCTCTCCAAATGGCCAACACTCACAACCAATACCTGCAAGCTTCCATCAATCAAGCCAAGGAATCCATCCAACAAGTGACATCTGAGATTGGATCTATTGATTTCCGCCTTGCAAAATTAGAGATCCAAGTCCAACACCAATTTGACACCATGGATGCCAAATTCATGAACCAATTTAACACCCTCCGGTTTGCTGTCAACTAGTTCTTGAACCGCACTCTGGGTCCTTCCTCCTCAGACCAAACAAATGTTGTTGATTCCTCTCATTCTCTACATTTTCAATCCAAATCCTTTCATCATGACCCTCGTCTTCCCCGCGTTGAGGTCAATAAATTTGATGGCTCTGATCTCATGGGTTGGGTCACTCAAATTGAACATTATTTTTTTCTGCATGGTATTATTGATGAGTTGGAAAAACTTCGCTATGTTGTCCTCTATCTAGATCCTGAATGATGGCAATGGTGGCAATGGTGTAAAAATTCACGTCAGGGGTATATTGCATGGACTCAGTTTGTTGTAGATATCTATGACCGCTTTGACACTGATACCCACTATCTCGGTCATTTGACCAAGTTGAAACAATCAGGAATAGTGGAATAATTTATAAATGATTTTGAGCATTTGGCCCCTCGAACTGAGTTCATGTCATATGCGTTATCCTGTGAATAATTTATTAGTGGCCTAAAGGATGAAATCATATCCTAGGTTATCATGGCCCACCCTCAGACTTGGTTGGAAGCTACTAAACGTGCCAAAGAGGCCCAACAAGTTGTTTTTTCCTAGAAAAAAAAATCTTCTTTTGTTCCTTGTCCTTGACCCACTAATACTAACCCCCTCTGCCACTCCCCTCAAGGTACATAAATTAACTAGGGATGAAATGGATGAACGCCAACTGAAGGGTCTTTTCTATAATTGCGATGAAAAATATTTTCCGGGTCACAAGTGTAAGGAACAAATTTTTTTTATGGCCATTTACGAAGATGTTCCTGAAGAAGATGTGACAGTTCCCCTTGTTGAAGAGCCTTCCCTTCCTGATGCTACCCAGGAGCCCACTGAACCACCTGGATTTGACCCACTCATTGCCTTGCATTTCTCTCACTGACTTCTCTGCTCCACAAACCCTCAAGCTCATTGGCTATATTAAGCATAGGAAGGTCATCATCCTTGTTGACAATGGTAACACCCACAATTTTATTCATCGTCGCATTGCCCAAGAAATGAACTTATATATTCATGTTGTCAATAATTTTCAAATCATTATAGCCAATGGTGGGTCCATGAAATGTGGTGGGCATTGTGAAAATGTATGTCTTCAAATTGGGCATCAACACCTCAAATCTCATATGTTTTCCATTGACATGGGCGGTTGTGACATTGTGCTAGGTGTTGAATGGTTACGCACTTTGGGTCCCATTCTTATGGATTTTAAGGAATTAACCCTGTAATTCCAACAAGAGGGACAAAGGTATCAATTGCAAGGTCTCACAACTGGTTCTCCTAATATCATCAGTTTCCATCACATGGAAAAGATTCTCAAGAAAGGCCCCACCGATATTATTTCTCAACTCCATTCCATTCAAGTGGTTGAGACACCCTCTGTGCATCCTGATTTCCAAGCTATCCTCTCCAAACATCAAGCTGGTTTTTCCACTCCTTAGGGACTTACGCCTTCTTGTGGTTTTCATGATCATTCCATCCTCCGTGTGTTCGACAACACATGCATTCTAATAGAGGATGAAAGTCTTTAGTAACCTCTCACACAACCAGATCAAAGATCAATACACCGATGTTTTGATGTAGTAAAAACCCTATGGGGAAACATCCACGGCCCAACCAACGCGACCACTTGGAGCAGTTTATTAATGCAAAAGAAAAATATTACATAGATATTTTACAAGATATTTTCTCACATTCGATCATTAGAAAATGACCCTCCATGCTCTTTAAATAGAGATCATGGACCAATCGGGTGTTAAGCCACGGATCAATGACCATTAAGATTGAGGAGAATATGAACCGTTGGATCACTCTATGTTGGGAACATATCATGATCGTATAATTTCCTAACTACAAATGCATGCTAATGCATACTAAAGAAACACACTAAGAAACACACTTTTACCTATTGACACATTAGACCAAGTAGATCTTAACTAAATCCTAAGTGTCTAAATATCCTAACATCCCCCCTTAAGAACAATGTGGGATAGGATTGAAGAATTTACAATAGTGACACAATAGGAGAAGGAAGAAGGCTTTAGAGTCTACCCCACCTTAATGACAACTTCTTGAACTCCTAACATAGATCGAAGTTTGGAAAACTTCGCTTTTGTTAGAGACTTTGTCAAAATGTCTGCAACTTGATCTTCTGTAGGGAAAAATAGCACTTCAATAACTTGATCATGAATGAGATTTCTAATGAAGTGAGTGTGTAGCTCAATGTGCTTGCTGCACTAATGTTGAACTGGGTCTTTGGCAAGCTTGATGGCACTCTTATTGTCGCACCAAAGGTTGGTCAGATGCTGCTGCTGGAATCCAAACTATGAAAGGAGTTGTCGAAGCCACAAGGCTTCCTGACCTACATTTACCATTGCTTGGTACTCTGCTTCTGCTGAAGAAAGTACAATAGCCTATTGTTTCTTACAGGCCCAAGTGACAGGTCCTGAACCAAGGTTGAAAATATAACTTGTAGTAGACTTTCGATCATCAGGGTCGTCGGCCCAATATGAATCAATGAAACCAACCAATAAAGGAGTCCCCCCTGAACTATAATGTATCCTAAACTGAAATGTACCCCAGACATACCAAAGTATCCTTTTGGCTACTTTCCAATGGATTTCATGGGGTGTTTGCGTATACCAGGAAACAAGACCAACAACAAAGGAAATATCAGGATAGGTATGATTAAATTATAAGAGGCTACCAACTAACTGAAAGTACAAGGTGGCATCAACTTTAGGATAAGTGCAAGTGGAAGCTAGCTTGAATCCATACTAGAAGGGAGAAGGGGTTGGTTTACAATATTCCATGTGAAAGTGACGAAGAAGATCACAAGCATACTTTGACTTGGAAATAAAAATTCCTTCATTGGTTTGCAAAACTTGGAGGCCAAGGAAATAGTGCAAAAAACCTAAGTCTTTCATTTCAAATTTCTTCTTAAGGCTGGTTTTCACATGGTTTAAAAGTTTTGAGTCACTACCAGTAAGGATAAGGTCATCAACATAAAGGACAAGGATTCTGAGATGGCTTCCTACTTTCTTGGTATAGACATTATAATCAGAATGACTGACGCAGACCCCCAACCCTCGGGTTGAGGTCCGCTCAGGATTTTTCTTAAACTACCCTTTGAGTCTCTATTGACTATTTGATTCCTCTTTGGGGAATCCTACGCACATACGATGGTGCTTATCCATAGGTCCTTATGAATTGAACTGCGTGATCAAACACTATGCATCAATTCAAATCCCCTTACCAAGCAATGTGGTCGCCCCTTTCATGATTTCGGAACTTCGGATCTCGTAACTTACGACCTCTCCTCTCGAGTGTCTCGACTTTCCAACTGCCGAAACTTGAAATGCCAATTCGTCGAAATGGTTGACGATGTCCTCCTTCATACTTATATTGTGTTTCACAATTTCAAGTATCTCAGGACAAAAGTCTCAACCTCCTATCCTCTGAAATGCTGAAGTCCAACTCATTATCAATGCTGGCCCCACAACGGAACTCTTCGCCCCTTCGGGACTTCGTACTTCACGATTTCTCTAATCATGTTGCAAGGCTTTCAGTTCTCCAACTTACGAAACCCCGAAATGGTCAACAAAGGTTCGACCTCCGTGTCAACAAGTATGCCACCTGTCCACTCTCCACTGTCTTCTATCTTTGACACTAATTCTTCTGCTCCTTCAAACCTCCGAACCAAAATGTGAGTTCACGAGCGATCCAACGACCTTCGTTGGCTTGGATCCTACGACTCTATTTCTCCTAAGCTTAAAATTGGAAAAAACACTCACCGTAACTCCTCTTTCTCTTTTGCAAGATTTGATGGCTCTCGGGACTTCGTGAATTTTCCACAGAGAATTCTAACCGTTCGTTTCTTTCTTGACAACTCCTACGAAATGAACAAGATGTTCCTTCGCCAGAACTTGACTTCCTGCAAAGAAACTTTACTTCACCTCCCTTTGAAGTATTTCGAAGGTGATAGTCCTCCTGATCTTTCTCCACAAACTCAAGTCTCCTAACAAACTTCTGCATGCACTCCTTGCGTCACTTCTTCAAATATTCCTAAATATTTGAATCTCTTGACTCTGTGCAACTCTGCAACAACATTCCTTCAATCTCTCAACCTTAGTCTATGTGTTATAAGATCTCGACCAGCCTACGCACACCTTTCACAACTTCTGTGCTTGTCTTGCACTTTAATTGAAATGAGAACAACGGTATCCCTCCTGAGCTTTCAGAGATGAACTCTGAACCCGTCAACGCACTCCTTGCGGATGCTTCACTGCACTCCTTGCAGGAACTCTTACTCAAGAAGAGAAACAATTGAAACTCATTCCCTTACTCTCTCAGGCTTCTAATACTTAACATGAAATCATACATACATAGCATAAAAACAAATGTACAACAGAAAGAGTAAACAACCATAAGCATAACATTCATCATGTATACGGAGAAGGTATTAGAACACCATGAGTCTGAATAAAAGCTTCATATATATTAATTTTAGAGCTTCTGTACATGGGTTCTTCTGCATAGCTCTCTACTACAACTCTTCTCTATCCTCTATGATATTCTTGATAATGTTACAAATGATACAAGATGAGGGTGTCTATAGTCGGTTTTCCCTCCAGCTCCTAAAACTGTCTAATCTATAATTTAAATCTACCTACCTTCCTTAACTATGCATAAATGCCTCTAGACCTTACAGATGAGAAAAAATCGCTCAAGATATATTTACAATATGGAAGTACGCCCTTCTTAACTATTACATTAATGTCTGGACATCCAAACTTTCAAAAAAATTTCCAACATTTTCAACATGTGCCAAAAATGTGATGGCGCTTGTCCCACGCTCGCTTGCTGGTAGCGATGCTCCTGCATCATACTCCCTCACTTGAAAACTTTCACAGACTCCTGTTCATGAGCTCTTGCACTGTCTGTCCATGCTTCTGAACTTCTGCTTCATTCTCCCAACTGGCATCTTCAACTGGATGTCCCTTCCACTTGACTAAGTATTCAAAATACTCTTTCCTCCTGGTCTTCTTGCTGACTCTCTTGTCAAGTATACTCTCCATCTGTGGATTTTTAGCTACAGGAATTTGTTTAGCCCACTGAACCTTTGTCTGTTCAATGTCTTCTCCTGCTTCTTCAACTTTGTAAGGGTACAAATCTGAGATGTTGAATATCGGTGAAATTCCGACCCCATCGGGTAATTCAATCTTGTATGCATTTGCCCCAAATTTCCTTATGATCCTGCATGGTCCAATCTTTTTCATTTTCAGTTTGTTATATGTTCCCCTTGGGAACCTTTCCTTTCTCAAGTGTGCAAGAATCAAATCACCAACTTTGAAATGAAGTTGTCGCCTGTGTTGATCTGCTCTGCGCTTATACTCCTGGCTTGAATTTTGTAATCGCTCCTTCACTTGGTTGTGAAGTTCCTTCATTGCCTCTGCAAAATCTTCTACACTAGAACTTATAGTTTCATTCTGTTATGAACCCTTCAATTCAGAAACTCCCCTGGGTTGCATTCCATAAACAATCTGAAATGGACTCTGCCCTGTGCTTCTATTGATCAAATCATTATAAGCAAATTCCGCCTGTGGCAGAATGTGATCCCACTGACTGTGATGTTCAGTCACTAGGCTCCTTAGCAAATCTCCCAAGATTCTGTTTACAACTTCTGTCTGCCCATCCGTCTGAGGATGATAAGCTGAGCTAAAAGAAAAACTTTTCCCTAGCTTCTTCCATAAAGTCCTCCAAAAATGTCCTACGAACTTGGTGTCTCGATCCGAAACTATACTTCTTGGTAATTCGTGAAGTCTGACAACTTCTTTGAAAAACAGGTCCGCGATGTGAGTCGCGTCATTGGTTTTCTGACATGGTTTAAAGTGTGCCATTTTAGAAAATCTATATGCCACCAAAAAGATTGAATCAAACCCTCTTTGCGTCCTTGGCAACCCTAATATAAAATCCATGCTCACTGCATCCCATGGCCTCTCTGGTATGGGTAACGACTGATATAACCCCGTGTTCTGTTTTCTTCCTTTTGTGTTCTAACAAATTCTGCATATGTCCACAAATATTTTGACATCGGTCTTCATCCCTGGCCAAAATTATGAGCCATTTAATTTTGAGAACGTTTTATCATGACCGAAATGTCCGGCCAATCCTCCACTGTGTTTTTCCTTCAACAGATTTTCCCTCATGGAGCTCTTTGGAATACACAACTGATTTCCCCATAATCCATCCTGGATCATATATTCAGTCCATTGGCTTCTGTCCCTAAGAATTGGATTCTCAGATGCTTCATATGCCTCTTTGAAATCTGGATCATCTCTTTACATGTCCCTGAGGTTATCAAAACCTAAAGTTTTGACTCTAAATTCCTGCATCAACAAACATTTCCTGCTCAAAGCATCAACAACTTTGTTAGCAGTTCCAGAAATATGTTTAATTACAAAAGTAAAATTCTACATGTATTCAACCCATTTAACATGTCTTTGGTTCATCTTTTCCTATTGAGTTACAAATTGTAAGGCATGATTATCACTGTACAAAACGAACTCTTTAGGAACCAAATAGTTCCTCCACTTCTTCAGTGCCTGTATGACCGCATAAAATTCCTTATCATACGTGGAGTACTTCACTTTTTCTTCATTCATCTTCTCATTGAAGTACACAATTGGCATGCCATCTTGGCTCAAGACCGCTCCAATTGCAAATCCGCTAGTGTCACATTTGAACTGAAATGTCTTGTTGAAATCTGGCAACACCAAAATTGGTTGTTCAGTAATTTTTTTTTTCAACAAATTGAAACTTTTCTTTGCTTCTTCTGTCTAGTGAAAAGATTTATGCCTTTTCTTCACCATGTCCATCATCGGTGCGCTAATTCCACTGAAATTTCTGATAAATTTCCTATAGAAACTAGCCAATTCATGAAAGCTTCTAACTTCAAATATACTCTTTGGCGATGGCCAATTCTTAATCGCCTCCACTTTATCTGGATCCATTTTCAACTTATCTGTAGAGATAACAAATCCCAGGTAAATGAGCTCTGTTTTCATGAATGATGATTTCTTCATATTTATCAGCAACTTCTCTTGCTGTAATCTTTTCATCACTGTAGCCAAATGCTTCAAGTGCTCTGTTTCTGTTCTACTAAAAATCAGTATATCATCAAGATATACAATGAAGAACTTTCCAACGAACTCCTTTAGGACTTCATTTATCAACCTCATGAAATTATTGGGCGCATTTGTTAAGACAAATGGTATAACAAGCCATTCATATAGCCCTTCATTTGTCTTGAATGCTGTCTTCCATTCATCACCTTCTCTCATACGAATTTGATGATATCCACTTTTCAAATCAATCTTTGAAATTTTTTTTGCTCCACTCAAGCAATCCATCAAATCATCCATCCTTGGCAATGGAAATATATATCTAATGATAATATTGTTAATTTACCTTGAGTCTGTACACATCCTCCAGCCTCCATCTTTCTTTGGACTGAGCACTGTTAGAACAACACATGGACTCAAGCTTTCTCTAACCAATCCTTTGTCCATTAAGTATAGGACTTGTCTCTTGACCTCTTCATTCTCCTGTGGCGTCAATCTATATGCTGCTTTGTTTGGTAAACTAGCTCTAGGTATGAGATCAATATGATGACTCACACTTCTGATTGGTGGCAACGAACAAGGTAGTTCGTCCACGATTATATCAACAAACTCCTCCAGTAACTTTTGGATTTCTTCTGGTAAACCATCCACCCTTGTACTGGTTAAAACAATCCGAGGTTTCCTCACCACAACGAATTGTGTTTTTTCTTTCTTCATAACTTCCTTAAGAAGTTCCTTCCCACTCATGAGAAGTACAATGTTGCTTACCTCTGTTGTCACTTCTTTATCCTTAATTGGCAACAACATGTGACTTTTTCCATTCTTCTCTAGGGTGTATGTGTTCTTTCTCCCATCATGAATCACATTCCTATCATATTGCCATGGTCTACCCAACAATAGATGACAAACATCCATGGGAATGACATCACATAGTATTTCATCCTTATATCCTCCTATTATAATCTCAACTAAACATTGTTTAGTGACATTTACATGATGTCCTTTTTGTAGCCATGAAACTCTGTATGGGCTTGGATGTTCAATAGTCTCCAGCTCCAGATTTTCTACCATCTCTGTAGAAATGAGATTGTTTGTGCTACCACTATCCACGATGACCTTGCATACCCTGTCTTTGGTCTTGCAAGCAGTCCGAAAATGTCTGTTCCTTTGGACTGGATTTTCTACCTCCTTCTCTGCCGTTAAGAGAACTTTCCTCATCATCAATGATCTTCCACCCTCAACATCTTCTGCCTCAAAATTCCATCTCTGTGCTTCGGCAATGTGAGTTTCACCTCCTTCTTTCTTCTTATCTGGGCATTCATAAGACTTATGCCCATTCTTTCCACATGTGAAGCATTTATCACTCCACCTCTGCCTCTCCCTCTTCCTCTAGCGTGAGGAAAAGTGTTGTTATCAACATACTGTCCTCTCTGTGAGCTTCCACCTCTC
>JASDQU010736460.1:10667-29338 GCA_032191745.1 Picea mariana
TAAATCGATGCTCATTCATTTAAAATATATATATATTAAACATTTATCCTTATACATATGTTTTTTTACCATCAACATCCATACTTATATTCCATCTACTTTACTATGTTTTCATATTCTTTATACATTTCCACCTTAGAAGCCCATTCAATCGCCTTTCTTTGCGTGCTTCATTTCATTGGAATCAAAATCCCTATCCATAAAGTAAAGTAAGGAAAATATCTCCATTTCTTGGTCCACTATACTGTTCATGTTCATAACCACCTACAGTCATATTCATTCAAGAAAGTTTTTCCCCATTTCTTCCATATCAATTAGGGTTTGGGTTCTCTATGTCAGTTTTATCTTACCTGGTTTCTCCATTTCTGGGTGAGATAAGAACATCGACTTACGTTCATTTCAAACATCTGGGTTTTATGAAGCAAAGGAATTAAAAAGGAAAACTTGATGTTCATGTTTAGAACCCTACAATGATCTCTGCAACTTCGCTGTAAAAGCTTAAAAGCACAGTATGGAATTAGTCTGTTTATCAGCCTGGAAGAACTCCTCCCTTCGAATGTATTTTGAAATGTGTGAATTCAAGGACTGGCAAGGAGGCCAATACATGATCAGGTTGGTGATGATAATGTTGGTTGGCTGGTTGAAATGGCTATTTAGCATCGCTGTTTAAGTTAAATGAAACAGTAACAGATTCCGTTAATTTACCTCCTGATTTAGGAATCACGTGTGTAGGAAATCTAGCAGTTTTCACTGCAAGTTTGTTCAGAGTGCGTGTATTCATAGATTGGGAGGGAAGCCGATACACAATGCAGATGTTGATTTTAAATCTGGTTGGGATGGCTATTTTGTCTACCTTTTAGCACAACCTGGGTTAAGTGCAACGGTAACAGGTTTTTTAAATTTTCAGCGACCTGGCCGTTTTCTTAACAGTTCTGTAAAGAGGACGGCTTGATCTAGAGATGCGGAATCCATCCTACTGCAATGCCTTCCTTTAACATCTGCAGAGATCTATGAGAGCAGTTTGAGGTGCAGTCTATTCTGGAATGCAAGATAAGGTGATTGGACAAAGCTGTTGATCAGATCTTTCAGGGCGAAAGATAAGGCATCCAAAGGAGTCAGAGTAATGGCTTCGGATGCCCTGGAAAACTACCTCGCTCAGATCGGAGGACAGATCATTGAAGGCTTAGACAACCTCCTTAATAGTGCCAAGGTTCACAGAAGTATCAGTCAACCTTGTACTAACTTTCTGGTTTAGAGTGGATGGTTGCTCTAGATCTCTAGTAACAAAAAGGGCAATAAGAGATTATGTTGTGGACAATAGGGCAAGTGGGTTTAGTGCCAGTGAGTTTCTAACCAGAGATCTGGTCAATTATAATGCTGGTAACACCCATGATTACCATGTGATGACCTTAAAGAGGTACTCTTCTAGACCCCAGAACCTTATAGTTTATAGTCAGTTATGTCAACTTGATTTGCTGTATTGGTTGGGCTATGATTATTGCATCTGAAGGGGGAACTGGTAAATGGTTTATGATATATACTCCATGCCACCCTCTAAACCTAGCCAGTTGTTGAGATGATAACAGCCATTGGTATTGGTTTTGGCATGGACTGCTTGCATTTGTATTTGGGTAGTGATAGTTTTGGAGATAGTATGCATTGTATCAGGAAGTGCAGTAGATGAAGCTTGGGTAGAAAGGTTTTTGAGAGATGGTTATATATTTCCCTGCAAGACCTGGTTTAGGTGAAGTGGGGTATTGGAAACTATCTTTTCCATGAAAAGTATTTGAGAAGCCAAGAAGGCATATAGTAGATATCTTCTCAAATATGGGTTAAATTTGCTCAAAATCCATTCAAATCTAAAAAATTGGGTTTAGAGGTTGTGTTTAGAGAAATTGTATTTGGAATGCAGACCATGGTGACTTCCAAGCTGCTGATCACATCTTTCAAGTCTAAAGATAACAAAGCCAGAGGAGTCAGAGTCGGATGCCCTGGAAATTACATGGCTCAGAGCGGATGCCCCATAAATTACATCGAGTGGACGACGGCTCTGAGAAGTATTAGAATCCATCAGTGTCTTCTTATAAATGCCAAGGTCCACAGAAGTATTAGTCAACCATGCACTAACTGGCTGGTTCAGTCTTGATGGTTTCTCTACTTCTCTGGTAGCAAGAAGGGAAAGAATAGATTATATGTGGACAATAAAGGAAGTGGGTTTGCTGGCAATGCATTTCTAACCAGAGATCGGGTCAATTCTAATGCCGATAACACCAAGAGCTGACCTTAAGAGGTACTCTGTAAGGCCTCAGAACCTTATAATTTCTCATCAATTGCGTCCACTTGATTTCTTCTATTGGTTGGGCTGCGATTATTGCATTTGTAGGAGGTGCTCGTAAATAGTTTATGGTATGCAGTCCATGACGCCCTTTAAACCTAGAGTTTCTGTTATAAAGGCTGCCATTTGTATTGATTTTGGCATGGACTGCTTGCATTTGTATTTGGGCAGATTTCTTTGTCTAATCTCCTTATACTTATTCTGTAGTAGCTTCAGTTAAGACTAAGAGGAACAACAAGAGAGTGAGATCAGCATGCAATACGAGGTGGGAATTTGAATGGGAATTACAGTTCATTTATACATTTCTGTGCATTATCACCTGATTGATATAATCTTTTTTATGAGTGGTTTACTATTTTCATTAGAAGTTGAGATCAGATGAATAAAATGCATTAAGAAACATCTGACATGTCTCAAATAATGTGCATATTCTCTAATGCCTGGAAGACATATCTAGCTAATATGAATATAATCAAATGCCTGGAGGATATATCTATCTGCAGTAGCTAAGCAAAAGAGTCAACCATCAAAACATGAAAACGAGAAAAAAAAGAGTAATAAGAGGAAAGGCAGTCAGAAACTTGGGCATGATCTCATAATAATCTAACCCTAACATACTTATATAGGCTTATGATAATCTGGAATTTTCTAATGCTGGGTGACTCTCAAAATTTTCTACTTAAACTGTTTTATCTTAATCAAGATCATTGTTATTTCTTCATTACAAAGGAGTTCTATACCATACCCTTCTGATCAGTCTGAACCATATTTGCTCTGGATGCTGTGTGTGGACAATTATTACAAGTTAGCAGCAAGATTTTGTATTAGGACTTTATTATGTTTGTGCTTATGATGGTCTAACTGCTTCCTTACATATTTGGTGTTTAGTTCTGTTTTGGATTTACTGACTGGGTCAATTTCTATGTTATGGTTAGAGTTCGTTGACCTGATTAGATTAAAGAACTTTACAATTGAAGCTGTGGGAGCTCATTCAGAGTCCAGACTCAGATCATTATGATTATTTTGGAGAATGTGAAATTTAAAAATACCACGAATTGGACCAATTGCTTTTGTTTTGTTTTTTTAAGGAATTTGGGGTTGTTTTGATTTAATGAACTTACATATTCGTTTGCTTTTTTTGGATATTTGAATGACATGTTCCTTCCACATGTCTCAATATTTTGAAGTGATATGCACAACTGCACCTTTGCGGGTTTGTTTACTAGAGATGGTTCTCACCAGATGGTTCAGATATGGACAAGTGGGTCAAATTACATTCCTGATTCATAGTTAATAGAAATATATTGTCAAACAAGAAAAAGAAAAAGGAATATAACTCAACTCTTTCATACATCAAATAGACACAAATTCTCATCATACACACAAAAAGAATGAGAAGGGAAATTGATATTGATCTTTTCATTACTTGAGTTCAGTTCATAGCTTTCACAAAACATAATACATACATTAGACATGATTCAATGGTGCAACTTCAATCCCACAACATCTCAACCAGTGTTGTCCACATCATGTCGGTGAAAATATTGTCGAGGGTCTGGAAAAGAAAATATCGGAAATATCAAGGAAAATATCGTAAAATATCAAAAAAATATAAACAATTTGGGAAAATGTCAGATGATATCATCCACCCTCTAAAAACTGAAATTATCGGGATGTTGGCAACACTGATGTCAACACTGTAATCGCAGATGTTACTCAATATTGTATATCAATCATATAATATAAAATTACATGAAAATTATTTCAGTTGGTAGTCACATACAAAATGCTCGATCACACTCAACTAAATCCCTGGGTTGCAAACTTTCATTCGCATATTTGTAGGTTGTCATATCCAAGTCGTAATGATCTGTAAACTGTCGTGGATAATCCAAACTCTTGCTAGGCACTATATGGAATCCTCATAGTGTGCACTATGATGAAGATATTTATACAAGCCATTGATTGATTTTCATTTGTGCCCATCTCATTTGCTAACAAATGGTGATCTATGGTTTTCTCTATAATGTTCATGATGTGGTGAATATGGAAGTATTGCATGCATGAGATTAAGTCTGTGGTTACAATTTTTTTGGAAATGATAACATGTTTCACATCACAGTATTATTATGGATGCATAGTGATACCCTGGTTACTAGTGACTACAATGGTCTATATACGGTTTATTCAGGGATGAATGTGATGGTGTATGTGTCTTTGGCATGGTTTATATGTCTCCCATGTTAATTGTCTTCATATTTGCAGGCAAAGCACACATTGTTAATTTGTAAGAAATGAAAAGGAAAATGTGAAAGGTGGAATTTAAGTCCTAGCTATAAGAACCTAGGTGCTCAACATTATATTCCTACCTATGCCTAAGTTACAAACAACATATAAAAGAAAATAATTTATGTGGCATAAACCTGGTCGGAACCTTAGTTTCAGCCATGCCAAACTTTGGCATATGAATGCGCCTAAATTTACAAAGCATATGTAAGGTGGAACATTGAAAATGATATAGCATATGTTTTCACCTACCACCCTATGACATTGGCATTTAAATGCTTGGTTACTATGGCTCTATTTGGCCATCCCATATTGGCCCTCCAACATTGAATGAATGGAACATGCTCATGCATGTGAGGCTTGGAATCCTCGGCACTCTAATCTAATCGAATGGTTGCAATCGAGGGATGACTCTACAATGCATTTTCCCTACTTCATTCCATGCATATTCTCTTTCCATTTTCACAAACATGTTAGAGTTTATCTCTGCAACTCCTCCTTTGAAGTCAAGCTTTCTATGAGATGTTTCCTTTTTATGGTTTTGATTATCCATTACCTAGTTCATATTTTTTTAAGGGAATGGGAGCTTGGTTTATCTTCTCAATATTGGCTTTCATCCATTGTTATGAGGAAAATCTCTCTATGGCTAGGGGTAAACCACAACAAACAGAACGACACCCAAAAATCAACTCTAGTATCAAGTATGTTTTGAAATATTGTAACTTCAAAGAATATTCTACCTAAAAGGGAGTGTTGAATAATATTATTATATTATATTTATTAATTAGGTCCTATTGTGCCTTTGTAAAAGTTGGTCCTTTTGTGCCTTGACAATTAAATTTAAATTAAAGGGTAATGTGACAAGTCGGCCCAGACCTAATTAAGGGTGGCCAGAGTACTATTTATAAAGAAGGCTAGCACCTCATTTGCACACTCTCTCATGTGCTCTGCAACAAGAGGAAAAAGTGCGCAAGTCTTAGAGGAGTAGTTGTTGCAACTGGGGGTGACGTCAAGGGGGGTTTTGGTCTATCTCTTGGTATCTCTCGGTTAAGTGGTGTGCTACTCTTTCCTAGTGAAGGAGTAAAGGAGGATCTTCTACTTTGTTTTTGGTCTATCTATACTAAGGAAGTTTTTGTTGGGTTTTCTTCCCCATGAGAGTTTCCTAGGATAATCTGTGTGTCTCTATTGTTTTTGTGATTGCCTCTCTTTCAATGATCTCATTTATGCAGTTAATGTGCTAAATGATTTTAATAGTAAAGAAGAACCGTAACTGCTAGATGTATAAGTAAAACATCAACATGGTATCAGAGCAGGCCTGAAAGAGATCGACTCACAGTTTTCAATGTTGCAACTGCTGCAGAATTAGGGTTTATGCATAAACCCTAAGTGTGGTGTTTTCCTTGTTTAAGGAGGACGTTGGGGAAAGTAAACACATCTAGGAGCTCTCCCTAGGAGGGTGCATCTAGTCCCTGGATCAGAATTTCGAAATTTGAAGTTTGAAAAACTAGGGTTTCCTCATAAAACCCTAAGTTGCAATTGCAGTTGCAGTATCAGTTGCAGTTGCAGTGCCAGTTCCTTCGTGCCAGTTACTTCATGTCAGTTGCAACACCAATTGCAGTGCCAGCACCAGCTGCAGTACTAGTTGCAGTGAAAGTTTTTTGTGAAGTGTTGGGACTGATTTTTATTGTCCTAGTGTGCCTTACCCTAGCAAATCTCCAGCTAACTTTAAGTTACAAGTTGAAGCACCTTTGAAGTTTTAAAGGTTCTTTATTGCTTTTCGTTGTTGTCGGATGGTGCCACTACCTGTCGATACTGTCAGAGGTATGTACTTACATATGTTCAAACTATATCATTATTCTAAAGGGTATTTGCAGGAGAAAAGATCTTTTGTCTAAACAACAATCGTAGATCTACAAGGATCTCAAATCCAACACATTCAAAAGAACAATGCACCCCAGGTTTGATTAATTTGATATGCCTCTATTTGTTATGGAATTATTGTGATCTTATGAACATCTAGGTTGTATTTTGATCTGTTGAAGTTATGACTATCATACTTATCATTGGTCAAAATTAAAGTCAAAGTATTAGATTGATTAAAGTCTAGATTATAGAGTTTATTCTCTAACCCGGTTTTCTGTCAAGAAAGCATATTATCTTAGTACAGAGCACAGGTTGAAGAAAATACTTGTCATCTTGAGTGAACGAGACTCAGAAGAAAAGAAACACACTCATTCTTGAGGACAAGACTCCAGGTTCCAAGTTTGATTGATTAAGTTGATAAGATTAAAATTTACACATGTGAAGTTTGATAAGTGCCTCATTACAAGTAAACACTATAGTTGTGATAGCAATCTTTGAAAAGTTTTATACTTGGTAGCATGTGAGAATTATTGAGATAAATGCTTATTGTAATCATTTACCAGATATAACTAACATCTCCTCTAGGATAAACTTCTTGTTTTGTTTCCAGGTTACCATGGAGGAATGATTGATCACAACACTAGAAGAGTGTTGCTCTCATTTCTTATTATTGTATTTCTTACTTTTGGCCCTTGTTTCAGGTAGGTCACAAGTGATAGCTCTAAAGGAGCTATTGTGACGATTTTTCTCGCTATTATTTCTATTATTATTATAAAGAGTATTATTCTTGTCTATTGTTTCTCCCTTGTTGTTCTTGATCTGGGCAGGTCACAAGTAATAACCCTGAGGAAGCTATAGTGACGGTTGCAGGAGGAAACATATTAGATGATACATGGAGCAGACTATCCAAGTTGTATACATGACCATATACATCCATGTACCAAAGAAGAAGAAGAAGAAACTACTTTTGTTAGATACAGAACATCTCATATGGAGACAGATCATGAGGAGTAGAAGGCTCCAAAGATGACAAAAAAAATCCCTCTAGTGCATTTGATCACTATTCAGATCATCAGAAAGAGTTAGTAGAGACAGAAGGGCCTACCCAGAATCAATGCAGTAACCATGAAGAGACTAGCATGGTCCCATGACACTTTGTAGGATGCAAAGCCATATAAAATTGATGTGCCATATCAGAGGGAGAAGATGGCTCTGAGAATTATATAGACTCACAGGGAGTCAAGATTTAGAGGGAGTATGAATACTCAAGAGTGAGTCTGATCTCAGAGAGGATCAGATGGGAAAAATGGACGTCTTCCAGGACCAATAGACAGATTCCATGAGTTGAGAAGACTAGATCGTAGCTTCAGAGACTTCTAGGAGATGTGAAATCTCCTAGGAATATTCCTTTGTTTCAGTGACAGAGGAGGAAGCCAATCAGAAGAACTGGGATACGGTTTTTTCCTTGATACTAGAAGGGAAGTCAGTGGTGAATTCCAAGATTGATCTGACAGATCAAGCATGTTGCAAATAATAGTATAAAGATGTACAAAGCTTGATTTGTGTCCAGAGTATTCTCCTAGCAAGAGGGGGAAGGCTATGACGAGACACTTTCTCTAGTAATCGAAGAAATAGTTCCCGTGTTTGTGAAGACAGACAGAACAACCATGATTTCGATACAGTATGAGATTTAGAGGGAGCAGTCCATGTATTTGAGTTTGAGTTGTCTCCATGAAAGAAGAAAAGCTACCTTTAGTATCAACCACTCTCAGTTTCAGATGAAGTTGTTGCCATGATAGAATATAGGAACTACTCTCAGAGTTTAGCAGCTACAGTGAGAATAGAGCAACCATTCTCAAATTCAGAAATAGCAGCTGCAGGTGCAGAGTCCCGATTTTAGAAGGAACGAGTTGCAGACATAATAGGGGACATACTCTCAAGAAGTGAGATAGATAGTGCTTTTCAAAAAGCACATAGAACCAACACATGATTTTTCAGATTGAGTTGCAGCAAAGCAAGTGTACCAGGTTGGTACAATGTGATGTGAAAATTTGGTTTCGAAGTATAGGATAGGAAGAGTCATGTCTATGAGTTGAAGCAAGCTCCAAAATCTTGGTATGGTAGGATTGATAGTTTTTTGATGAGCTTGGGATTTACTGAGAGTAAAGTTGATCCCAACCTTTACTTCAAGATTGAGAATGATGGACTAGTTATATTATTGTTATATGTGGATGGCTTATTCTTGACATATGAAGAAAAGCTCATCACAGATTGTAAAAAGAAGCTTGTCGTTGAATTTGAAATGAAGGACCTAGGCCCGATGCATTATTTCTTAGGTCCTGAAGTATGGCAGAGCTCAGAAGAGATTTTCCTTAATCAAGGAAAGTATGTTGTGGAAATTCTGAAGAGATTTGACATGATGGACTGTAGAGCCATGTCCACTCCTATGGAGACGAATATGAAGTTATTGGCTGACACTTCGTCATAAATAGTTGATGTTACTCTATACAGACATATGATTGGTTCCTTGATGTTTCTAACGAATACCAAACCAGATATATGATTTGTTGTGAACACCTTGAATCAGTATCCTGTGGATCCCAGACGTGTTCACCTTGTAGGTGCAAATCATGTGATGGGATACCTTAAGGGTACGTTGGACTATGGCCTCTATTATACTGGAGATTGTGACTTCAGATTGTATGGCTATACTGATTCAAATTGGGCCAGAAGGCTTCAGACAGAAAAAACACTTTAGGATGTTGTTTCCGTTTAGGGTCAACCATGACTTCGTGGAAAAGCATGAAGCAATCCAATATTTCTCTCAGTACAGCAGAAGCGGAGTACATTGCAGCATGCTCCACCAGTTGTGAAGCCATATGGCTTTGAAAGTTGTTGACAAGTCTATTTTACCTAGAGATGTGTTATCACATGAACTTGTCAGAGCCCCGTGGGTGTGTGGTTTCTACCTAAGACTGTAAGTTTTACCTATCTCTCTCCTTTTCATAGACCAAGTCTAAATATTTTTCCCCTTCGACTTGTAAAATCGTTTTTTTCATGTGCCCCCCTCTGTGTTTAAAGTGCCCCAGTCTCCCTGTTTTCCCAGCCCACAACCAGTTTTCCAAATCCTCAATCACGCTGGCCGCAGCCACGGACACAAAGCGCAGCTTTCCTAACAGTCCATTTCAGGCTTGAAGCACAAGCGGTAAGCAAGTTTATCTTTCAACGACAAAGATCCAATTAGCCATTTCAAATCAGCAGCTCACGGGCATTTGGGAGTCCAAAATCGCGCAAAGTATAGCGCCAGAGCACAAAGCCCTGAAGTGAGCATGAGTCGTTGATCTTGAAGGGAATACGTGGCATTCGATCCAAGTGTTCAGGGAAATAAGCTTCGGGAGTTTCAAAGTGGGAAGTGTGTAAAACTTCCGAAGGGTCAAAACCCAAAGTCCCGAAGTTAATCTGGACCATCCGTCAGCAAGGACATGCGGCAGCCCATCTCTCGCTTCGGGAATTTTCCTCCGGGAAATTCCTCATGTTTCACATTCAAAAGTGTTGAAGTGTCAAAGTGGTCGGAGTCCCAAAGTCCTGGAGACCTGAAGTGGATCTCGACCGTCGATTCGAAGAGGGAAGATCTGATCCATCGATATAAAGCGACCAGAGTTGGGTCGTTGATCAGGAAGCCTCATCTCAGATCACAAGATCAACGGTCACGCTCCATTGCAGGGTCAGAAGGTGCGCACGTTTTAAAATTTCAAGGGCGGGCCGCAATCAGAACCATGGTTTTTTGGAAAGGGACGTGTGGCGGTTCATAGTGAATTGCGGGGACAAAAGTGGTTTGCTTTCAAACCACCTTTGGTCGTGCATGAAATCGCGCAATTGCGTAGGGTCATGGCCCTTGGTCACATTGAATATGGAGCGAGGGAGAGGAGTTGCGCCAAAGGCCGAAATCGCTCGTATTGGTCACAGAAGAATATCTGCTTGGCCTCGAGGCATCGAGATTGACTTGAAGAAGTCGTGGGCATCGCCTGAAGCATTCATGGGCGCCAGGCCTCGTCCTGATCCCAATGAAGGAAGTTATTGAAGATGGGGTCGGCAGTTGAGACCTCGTCTCACCCCATAAATGGAAAGCGTTGTAGAGATCAACCATAAAGGCAGACTGTCCACCCGAAGTTTCCTCCTGGATATATTTTCCTGTAAAATGCCTAACTGCACCTGTCTCACGTCTGACATAAAGAGGCCTACGCAGTCTGACAGAGTGGGCGTCGACTAGAAACTTTGAATACAAGGGTCCAATCACGCTCCTAGTAGTTGCAGCAGTTTTGAGTATATATACTCAATTTTGATATTTTGTTAAGGTCGATGGTTGAGCAGTGCTCCCGTATTGTAAACTTTTGATGAAGGACACTAGTTCTCTGGTTATGT
This sequence comes from Picea mariana, assembly GCA_032191745.1. Taxonomy (NCBI): domain Eukaryota; kingdom Viridiplantae; phylum Streptophyta; class Pinopsida; order Pinales; family Pinaceae; genus Picea; species Picea mariana. The sequence continues at coordinate 21,574 of JASDQU010736460.1, forward strand.
ATTTGTTTTTTGAGACATCTTGGTTAATCTAAGTCAACTTTCTTTCTCCGTTTTATTTTCCTCTGATACTGAGAGAGTTCAGATTGACTGATTCACATGGATTGTTATGACTGTATTATGATGAATGTTTGATTATAGTGCTGTTATAATTTCTTTCAGTTTCTTTGAGATTTGAATTCAAGAGGATCTTGCATTTATTTTTTTCCTCCTTAGACTGCTAGAAGACCTGATGTCCACAACAAACCTCTACACTCTTCTCACCAAGGTCTTCCCTCTATTCATCCTTACTCCAACTTACTGACTGAAGTTGATTCCATACCTCAATTGCTTATGCATGCTAGTTCAGATTTATGAGTTAAAACGATATCATCTTGAGTCTGCACCCATTTGACCTCTTTAAAACCAACCTATGACATAAAACTCTGATGGGTACTAGGCTTACCTCCAACACAATCTGGAGGTGACTTCTAGTGCTAACAAGATGGATGCTACCGTGATCTTTTGTGATAACCAAAGTTTCATAAAGATGACAGAGAACCCAGTGTTCCACAATAAGACCAAGCATATTGAGATCCAGTACCACTACATTCGTGATATGGTATAGAAGGGAGTTGTGAAATTCCAGTATGTTGTCACAAATGAACAGGTAGCAGATGTGTTGACTAAGCCTCGGTCTCGTGTGAAGTTTGAGTACTTCTGATACAAGCTTGGTGTAGTTCGAAAGGAATTCCCTTGAAAGGGGGAGTGACACTGATGATACTATGGTATCCTGACCACCAGTAGGGAAGCTCGTTAGGATTTATATCCTAGGGAATTTATCATCCTTGGAAAGATCTTGTAAGGTCCGAATGGACGGTCTGTCGGAGTGCCTATGTATGTATATACTTGTTGTGGTCAGTAGTGTGGCAGCTCGTTAGCATTTATATCCTAGGGGATTTTATTATCCCTGGACAGATCCCGTAAGGTCCAGATGGACGGTCTGTCAAAGTGCCCAATGTTGTTGTTGCTACTATTGATGCTCCTGTCTCATTTTGTTTCCATTGATGTTGTTATTCCAGCTTTGTGTTGTTGATGTGCCATCTTCTGTTGCCATTGATATTGTTATTCCAGCTTCGTGTTGTTGATGTTGATGTTCCAACTTCGTGACATTGATGTTGTTATTCAAGCTTCATGTTGTTGATGTTGATGTTCCATCTTCGTTCCATTGATGTTGTTGTTCCAACTTCGAGTTGTTGATGTTGATGTTCCAACTTTGTGTTGTTGATGTTGTTGTTCCAGCTTCGTGTTGTTGATGTTGATGTCCCAGCTTCATGTTATTGTTGATTATGATGATGTTACTCCAGCTCTGCGTTGTAGATTATGATGATGCTCAGTTTCTACTGATGTTGATGATGAGAAAAACTTCCGATGATTTATAGATATGACAAACAATGTTCTAGATGTTGATGACGATGTATCCTCCTCTTGATGTTGTATTGAGTCCAGTCAGTTAGTATTGATGTTGTCAGTAGAATACCCTTCTTATTAAGGGGGAGTGTTTAAATATTGTAACTTCGAAGAATATTCTACCTAAGAGGGAGTGTTGAATATTATTATTATATTTTATTTATTAATTAGGCCATATTGTGCCTTTGTAAAAGTCGGCCCTTTTGTGCCTTGACAATTAAATGTAAATTAAAAGGGTAATGTGACAGGTCGTCCCAGACCTAATTAAGGGAGGCCATACTACTATTTATAAAGAAGGCTAGCACCTCATTTGCACACTCACTCATGTGCTCTATAACAAGAGGAAAAAGTGTGCAAGTCTTGGAGGAGTAGCTGCTACAACTGGGGGTGACGTCAAGGAGGGTTTTGGTCTATATCTTGGTATCTCTTGGTTAAGTGGTGCGCTACTCTTTCCTAGTGAAGGAGTAGAGAAGGATCTTCTGCTTTTTTTTTGGTCTATCTATATTGAGGAATTTTTTGCTGAGTTTTCTTCTCCATGAGGGTTTCCTAGGATAATTTGTGTGTTTCTATTGTTTCTATGATTGCCTTTCTTTCTATGATCTTATTTATGTAGCTAATGTGATAAATGATTGAAATAATAAAGAAGAACCGTAACTGGTAGATATATAAGTAAAACATCAACAATATGCTAGATAAATGGAAATTCTAACAAAAGGAAGGTTGGAAGACTAGCTCATCTGGACATCCAAAGAAGACCACAGTCGAGCTCACGATCCAATTCTTGATACTTGCAACTTGTCCTCAACATCCAAGATACACAATCATATGGAAATTATATAAAATGTTAGCATATAAACTAGCATAATCCACTAACATGTATAACAAATATTCCCATGGAAAGTAATACAAATATTTGCAACATGTAATTGGATAAGAAAAAAGTATTTCTATTAATGTAATCAACAGAAGTACATAGGTGACAAAATCAAGAAACTAAGTCCCTCCACCTGAGACTTCACCACTTCAATCCTCCATAAAGGAAATCTCACAAGTAGTAGGAATAATCGAGTTTCTCCTTCTCAAGATAGGAAGAGCTTGGGGGATGAACACAAAATAAGTTCATATTTTCAAGGACAAAGGGATGCAGACTCAATATGAGGTGAAATTTCTCCAGAGTGGCTTTGCTCTCAATGTTGAATGTCTCTCCTCAAGGCTTGTATATGGCTCAATTTATAGCCTTCAAATGGACTTGAAGGGTCGATTCGAAGTGTTTCTAGTATATGGAAGGTCAAGGATCATAGATCTCATGACTTGGCATGGAAACCCGACATATTTTTTAATTTTTGAGCACAAACCCAATGTACGCAGGCTGTAATGGAGCGAACTGGGTATACGCGAGTTGTCTAACTGTGGCCCATGTATATGTACAAAATTTTGAATATTTTACTTTGGAATGAGTAAAATGGAGAATTTGAGTCTGCTGAGGGAAATGGAAAGCCATCAAAGCAAGATGCATGGAGTGTGGAAAAAAATGATATAACAGATGCCCCCTAATGTGTGAGGTCAGAGGAGCAATCACGATGGCCGAAATACATTATAATTCCTAGAAGTGGAGTAGTGAGGACCCAGCTAGAAGAACTAGTCACCCGTGAGAATATTACAATTCATATTGACTCTATACACATGGCTTCCAATCTTGATTACACTGCAGATCTATGTGGATATATAAAAAATAGTTGTTCATGGCCATGAATAGGCAATACAAAGTAGGCATATTCCATAGGTAGTCATAGTCAAGAACAAAACACAGTGGAGTCCAGTCTCAAAATCCACTGAAGATATATGTATACAATGCAGTACAATCTGATCTTCCATGATCACTGAAGTCATATAGGTCCTGGTCTGATGAAAGACAACAACATATATGGGACGTTGCTATTGGAGTTGGAGTTCTTCTACGTTAAAAAAATCCACCAAAGATGCAATTCTACATCATGTGAATAAAGGAGTTGAAGTCAAACACAATGATACTTCATTTGATTACCGTTCATTGAGGTAAATTGTTAACAAATGCGAGACAACCCATTGATAATGAAAGTAGGTGTCAAGGCACCGAGTACATTCAAAAAGTGTGAATAAAGGTGTTGAGGTCGAACACTTGAAGAATCCATCGATCAAGGGACATTGATGTATTCCCAACTGTCGATGGTGAGAGAACCTGCCACTGATGAATGCAATCCTTTGAGTACTCTTATGACTCTAGAGCTTGATTCCAGAATAGATGAGTTGAAGTCGATGGAATGAGACCTATTGAAAGGAGAGCATTAAGGAATCTCTCATCATCCAATGTGAGATTCAAAACAATAGTTTGATGATTAGGAAGAACTCGAACGAATATGATGTTCATGAACCAACGACCATGTGTCTCTCTCGCGTGCACCAGATGCAAGTAGTACACGAAAGAGACCCTCTGACTAGCAGCCAATAATGAAAACTGTCGACAAAGGTGAGGAAACCACAGTAGGGTCTAATGGAATCCAAGACATTGCATGAATCCCAATGTGTGAATATATTTCCTACCGTCAAACACAAGGGAAACCCCCCAATCAACAACCAATGGAAATATGTCATCTGCTAGGTTTAAGGTCACCTACCAATGATGAAAGTAGGCCCAAGGTGCAAGGTAGGACAACAACTTCATGTGATTATGAGATTCAATTGTAAGGGGATGGCCGACATGCAAATTCAAGAGTTCTGAGGAATGGCCAACATGGGCTTATACTTCCTTTGAACAAGAGCATGAGATGGATGGATGACCCAGGCAACATAGACTTAACACTAATGATTGACAAAAGTTTCTGACGTGGGAGGCATCAACAAACTCTCCATAGGGATTGGAAGAATAACCAGTCAAAAGAGTAAACTCTAAGTAACAAGATCAACTTCCTAAGGTCATGCTAAACCCAAAACTTGGATGAATGGACTCAAGAATTCATGCTCTGTTCAAAGGTGACACAACTGTTGCCGATAAAAGATAATATTATTTTCCTTCCCGCCTTTTTTTTTCATAGTAAAAGAAATGCTACGATACAAGAGAGGAAATGAGTGTCGTGAGTAAACAACTAGTTCCAAGCAGTGGAACATACCTATGCTCAATGCAAGGGAACACATGTGGGACATGGACACTCAAGGGGATTTTCATCTTGGGGTAAAGGGGTGTCAAGTTGCAAAATATATGTTAACGACACTAATTAGCTAATGCTGAGAATTGTTGGGGAAAAAGGCTTATAATCAGAAAGTGGGAGACGACATTAGGCTCAACAATGCAAGAAGGATAATGGGATGCAATCACGACTTAACTCCAAAAGTGTCCTTTTTCGTAGATTTAGTCTCGTAGGCCCGAAAAAGTACAAAAAAATACCAAGGAGAACTCTTCTAGCCAATGGTGACTAGAGTATTCATTTTTCATAAGTATTCTATTTGGTCCAGAAAAGGGTTAAACTTATACCAAAGTAGATGTCCTTTCAAATCCATTTAACGAGTGTGAAAGCGACAAGTTCACTTGGCAATATTTTTGTTTTTTTAGGAGTTGGAAAAGAGCTTAACTAAGACTCAGCGGGAGCCCATAGGTAGTCCCGGTCAGAATGAGATTGAGTAAGATTAATGAGGTTCGAACACAAAGTCATATCGGGACTATAAGGAACTCTATGACCTATGGAGTAACTTATGCATGGGCACCAAATGTCAAAAGTGTTCTAACTAGGGTACCCATGTTTGGTAATTATCTACCACTTAATAACGACACTTCTAGTGGAAGAAAGAAGGTTATGTGTCGCATGGTTTCATACCTAGGGCATATGAATCGTGGTCATAGGATGATGCAAAAATGCAATGCGAGGTGAGAACCTATCCTATATGCCAATGATAGTATATACCTACCGGAGGCACAAACGGGTTGAAGAATGTCGAAAATCCATAAAAACCCTCGACAAAACCACTTCAAACCAGGTCTTACACTACACAATTAGTCCATATGGTCTCAAAAATAGGAAATATAGGGTAAAAACCATATATAGTGGGTAACAAATTTCTACAAATAGTAAAAATAAGAAGTCTTACCATGTCATTTGACTTTTTTACCCACATAGTGCTTTTGAGGCCATTTCACCCACGATCTTCCAGTGATGATTCCAGGAGCTACGATCAACAAAGTTGGAAATCGTCTAGACCAAGTAAGTACTCATCTTATACTCTTCCATTTCCATGGTTTAATTTTTAGATTTAGTGTTCAATTTTTGAATTTTGGTGGTCGTAAGGTTGAAACTAGGGTGTACGTCGGCTATAGTTCATCGGGTCGTGTATACGACCCCATGTATGTGGGAAAAGTGAAGCCTGACCATGTATATCGACCATGTACATGAGTGTTATAATTGTAGTTCGCGTACAACTCCGTGAATACGTTTTTTGATCAAATGTGACTCAAAATTTGATGTTTCCTTTGTAGGATGGTGATTGAATGGAGAGAGGGAGAATGAGGAGGTTGATGCTGTAATAGAAAGAGATATGAGGGCCCAAAAAGCTTTGCAAATATGTGGGCTCTATAAATTTTGGGCCATAAAAGGAATGAGGGCCCAAGTGAGGTTGCTCCAAACATTGATAAACTACTGGGATCCAGAGACCGAGGCCTTCAATCTCGATGGGAAACCATTGAGAATTGAGGTGGACGATATATCTATTTTATCACAGGGTGGTCTCGTTGAGGTGATATGGTAAATCTCAAGGTCCAAGGGGCTGGGGGTGGGAGGTCTATGGAGGAATACATCGCCACCTACTACGTTGCAGACATAGAGAAAGTGGGGAGCCAAATCCCTATTAGGGCGATTGCGAGCCTGAGTGAGGCTGGTTTGACTTGACCTCTTTTCACACCTATTTTTTAGGAGTGAGGTCGGATTACACTTGTCTCTTTTCACAACTGTGTTGATAGAAGTGAGACAATGTTTTCCTTGACAGTGTGAGCATCAATTGGGGATTGCAGTTTGGCAAACATGTCAGCATCTCAGATGCGAGTTGAGGACAAGCTAGCAGGGACTAGCAATTGGTCGCCTTGGAAGGCGAGGATGGTCTTTGTCCTAGAGGACCTCGAGCTATGGGACATAGTCGAGGAAATTGTTCCCCCCATTCCTGTCATTGCTCCCATCTTGGTGGCAGAGTCAGGAAAAGGAACAACAAGGTGAAGAGGACCATTTGTGACGCAGTTCGTGACCATATCATACCCCATTTGACGGGGAAGACTTGTGAATTCGAGATGTGGGCATCTCTTTTCAAGTTGTATGAGACCTCCAATGAGAACCGTATCATGGTTCTTCATGACCGACTCAGGGGCATTTACATGCTCAAGGATGAGTCAGTAACTTCATTCCTTAGTCGTTACACTCATATCAAAGACGAGCTCACAGCCATCAGAGAAATTGTGAACCCTAAATATTTGGTGAGGCAAGCTATGAATAGCTTCACCAAACTGTGGGGTCCATTTGTGCAAGGCATTGTTGCTCGGGAGGTCATGCCTACATGGGAGAGGATGTGGAATGACTTCGTCCAGGAGGAGATTAGGCTTGCAGTCGAGGCTTCTGTACAGCGGCAACAACAACAACAATAGATTGGTCAGGGTGAGGAGGATATTGCTCTTTGGACAAAGAACAAGAAGAAGGCCGATCGTGGGGGTTGGCAGGGTCCCAAGTTTGGGGCCCAACCACAGGGGAGTGGAGGAGAGAGTAGCAGTGGTCAGGGCAGTGGTCAGAAGAGAGATATGAGCAAAGTGAATTGCTTTGTTTGTAAGAAGTTTGGGCACTATGATGGACAATGTCTGAATAGGAAGAAGAAGAAGGGTGGTACCGCAGCTACAGCAGAGGAGACAGATTTTCAAACACAGTTTCAGAGAGAGTGTGCTTTCCTCATATGTTGCACTTCAGTTGAGACGACACCCAATATCTGGTATATTGACAGCGGGGCTTCGAGCCATATGACTGGAGTTCGAGAGCACTTTACTGATCTCAAAGACACTGAGGCCAGGATTGATATTTCTCTTGGAGATGACACATTGGCCAGAGTTGTTGGGATTGGCACAGTTACCTTTCGGAGAGATAGCATGTTACCTATATCATTCACAGACGTTCTTTATGTCCCTGGGCTGAAGAAGAATTTGATTTCAGTTTCCACCTTCCATGATAGAGGTCTTGAGGTGACATTTAGATGCACCGAGGTACTCATTCATCCTTGAGGGTCTTGACTTGCCTCAGGACAGGTGATTGGAGAGAGGGAT
>JASDQU010736460.1:41106-55638 GCA_032191745.1 Picea mariana
AGAGGAAATCAGAAGTAAAGAAGGCTGGATTTCAAGGGAGGATGAAGTCTTTTGGTGATGTGTTCTAAGGTATGTTATTTACAGGTCATCTTACCATTTTCGCTATAAAAATTTTTCTAGAAACTTCAGATGGTGAAATTGCTATGGTATTGAGCAAACATATCAAGGTACATGTGGTAAAAAAATCATCTCTTTGTTCTCTATAAATTTGGAGATACACTATGTGGAAGATAGGGTTTTTTACTAGTCCTGAAGCTAGTCAATAAACAAGTGTTCTGGGTAAAACAATCATAAACTATTCATGGAGAATCCAAATGAAGTGAGAACAATTTCATTGGAAAGAGTATGGACTATAATGTCTTGTGTGAAAGTTTCTGAATCAGATGTTAAATATTGAGCGTGGGGCATTCTGTACAAGTTCGCTCTCCTGAATAAACCAGAATTGAACAAGGTCTACCTTTCTCTCTATAAATTCTTTTTGGGGAGGATTCAAGGAGTGAAACTTGGAGAAGTTTCAGAGAATACATGGAGTAATATTATCTACAGGATCAGAGTATTCCAAGAATTGAAGAATTGCAGAAATTGAAGAATTCTCAGGAAGCATTATCAAGTTCTATGTGATGGTTGGTTGATGGTGATGATTTAATGTAAAGTTTTATTATCTCTCATATATTCTTGGGTGGAAGGAAGGGGAAAGGATGGAGAGTTCAACCCTCTCTTGATATTGGAGGATTTTATCTTCCTCTTGGAGGTTTATCCCTCCCTTTAAATTTGGAAGCTGTAGCTACCTTTGGAAGTCATTACTTCCCTTGAACAATAACTATTGATTATTTCTCATATATTGTGCATGGTGTATTGTGGTGTATTGATGTAACTCTTATACTATTGTTCATTTCTCATTGGATATAATTGAATGGTTTAAGTATAAGTTGAAAAAGGTTTTAAATTGTACTTGATACCAATTCACCCCCTTCTCAGTATCAACATGTAATCCTTTTTCAACTAAAATACTTTGTTGCAACCTACAAGAATGAGATAACAATAGAAACCTGCAAATTTTGGTAATTTCTATAGAAGACTTACTCAACTTCTAGTGCAATTATTCTTAATTTTTTTCTATCATTAGGTCAAAATCAACTTTCTTCATTTACAAGTTTCCATCAATCATAAACTCAATCTTCTGCCAAGAAATCCACATAAATAATTAGAATGCAACCATTGTGGTCCTAGCTATTTCAATTACAATTCCATACTATTTGATTCTAACACAATGTCATGTTTGTCCAGCTCGATTACTTGATTCTTCGTAATCTCCCTACTTTCTCTTTTATTAAAGTAGTTCGTTGAGTGTAGATGCATTTAAACATTATTCCTTAAACTAAGGTTCTATTCTTTATTAATTACAAATATACAATATTAAAATTGTTCCAAGACCCACAACTATCAAAATGGACTTGAATAATCTCTCAATTTTAACATTCATTATAACATAACAGGAGCGTTTGACATCATTATATAACACACACTCTTAATATTACTAATGGAATGATCTTAATATTACTAATGGAATGTTTGGTTGTTGAGGTTTGCAACTTAGAGATATGAAATAAAAAATGAAGAATACACTCAAACTTTTATGAGTGAGGTATGTGGTGTGATGAGGTTAATTGTTGTTGGGGGTAAATCCTTCACCACAATGGTGTACGTACACACTCTCTCTTATGGGACTATCCTCTTGACTTTTGGTGCATTAATTACTAGTATGTTTGGAATTTTAAATTTATCCTACTTGTTTGAATTTATTCTACTTTTTTATTTATATGATGTATGTTTATGAACCCAAAATTCAAAGTTCAATTGAGCATGAAAGTGATAAACCCCACTTTTGTTTTTAAATTCCAAACAGAGCAATATCTAAAGTTCTTGAATTATTTGAATTTTGTAGAGAATTTGGCTAAGCCAATGTTTTCAAAGAGTTTGGTCGAGTTACTCTTGGCATTTATGTTGAGTGACAACAATATGTATGCTTGAAAATAATATGGTCATTGTGTTGGTTTTAATCTCTAGAACAATTGTTTTCAATGAGGTTGGTCAAGGAGTTAGTGTAGAAATTTATGTTGAGTGACAACAATATGTATGCTTGACAATAATATAATAATTGTGTTGGTTTTAATATCTATGTTTATTTTAACCTCTATGTTGATATGCAAGGTCTTGAACACTACAAATAATTATGTTATGGTTATTGGGTTTACCTTTTTCCATAAAAACCATCATTTATACCCTATTTTCACCACTCCTTTCCCCCATTTTTGACATTTTTGTACCTATTGTCACTAAACCTAGGCTCAATAAAGGATGTCAAAGGTAAATTGTTAGTTTTTTTTCATTTTCTACTTAATAAGCAAAATTGTCAAAATCTTGAGTTTTTATCAGCATTATTACCATAAGTGAATTTTTCCCGTAATTGCTCCAAGTTTAGCATATTTGTCGGATGAATTAGAGAAAACAAGAATATGGGTTTTGTTCCCAACATTTACACCAAGGATTGTGAGATTTTGGAACATGGGAAATTGCTCGGAGGTCGTTGGTCAATGCTAGTCAAACACATGGCTTCACAAGCAAAATAATAGCAACAAGAACAAAATTTGATTTCCTCACTATTTATGGAGCAAATCTCTCATCGAAGGTTCGATCTAGCATCCTTAGGAGGTCGTTCAGGTCTGGTGAACATCCAAGAGAGATTCTAGGCTAGATTAGTTACACCTCCTCATGTATACACATGCCAAAACTTCAAGGCATTAAAAAAATTTGAATTTGAGAAGCTTCTGAACATATTCTAGTTGAATTTTATTAATATAAGTATTTATTTCTTCTCCATTTGATTTGCTAAGCATGTGTATGAGCCAAATCTTGGAAGGGCCCCCTTGCAATGGTTTATTCAACAATGTACATTGATGTGCAAAGATTGTGTTTGCTGCCTCTTTAATTAGTGTGTGCTAGTAAATATTTATGTGTCTTTATTTCTTTTAAATAATTCTTTGTTTTTAGTTTTAATTGGAAAAAAATTTCCTTTTGAAAGTAGCATTTAAATGAATCTTGAAACCCTCTTTTGATCCATAATTTTCATAATTCTAAAAGAGTATTGTTTTGAGTTCATGACTGTTATGACAATTTCTTTTTGCATCTTGTTTTTCCACCATTGAAGATTATGAAAAATATGGGTAAAAGAGATTATAATTTTGTTTGCATTTCCTTCCTTTATAATTTATGAAATCCACAATTAAAATAGAGTATTATCGTAAAGGATATCTCTTGCTGAGTTAAAATTATTTCATAGTTTCTAGAGTATCTTTGTAAGGGGTTTCTCCACCCTACCAACTGTGTTTCCACCATTGAATTGTGATAAATGGAACTAGTCACTAGAGGAATAAATGTAACTAGTCGTTAGAGGAAGCTAAAATCCCCCCTACAATATGATTTTTAGCCAAGAAAAACGATGGTAATTGAATTGAGAGGATTTAGCATTTCTTGAATCTTTTTCTTTCTTAGATGCATAACAAATTCTTTAAGTTCATGGTCAAACTGAGTCTTGTCATGAAGTTGATTTCATCTCTTTGAAACAAATTTCCTTTGTGATCTAATTGTCTACCATTGAGGTTGTGAGCATTTGAAGAATTAGTTCTTGATTATTTTGAAAACTAGTTTATAAAAGTATTTTTGTAGCATTTCTTAAAATAGTTCTTTTAGAATTAAGATCGATTTTAAGACGAGTATCGTCACATATAGTGATGTGCCTCTAATATTACAAACCCTGGATTGATACTTTAATGTCTTAGTTTATGCAATTGAATTAGTGAGATGACATTTTTGGCGTCATTGTTGGGGAGGCACAAAAGGAATTACTTTTGAAATATTTTAGATTTGCATGAATAGTTTTAGTCATGTGTGATTTTCATGAACAGACCTAGGGATAGTAAGGGTAGGTTTGCCAAGAAATAAAGAGGAGTTGTTTTAGAAAAATAGAAGAAACCAACCCTCCCCCGACAAAACCACCTACTATGTCATCACACCAACCAACTAAGCCACCTACTTCATCATCTTCACAACAACTTATTAATCCATCTAATAGACCACCTACCTCATTATCTTCATCCATCAAGTCATCCATCAAAACATCCGCAAAACTCCTCATTACTAACTTGCTTGCAGGTACCAAGAAAGATACAGGGAAGAGGATTGTTGCAAAAATAGCCAAGCAAACACAAACTAAGGATATTGTTAAAAAAATTGAAGATCCATCAGAAACACCAGAAGGTTCGAGTAAACAATTTTTGATCTTTTGGGAAAACAAGATGGTTGATGTTGAATCTCATGTAGAAGGAGGAGGTGCAAGAAGAGCACCAGATGGAAGAATATTAGGAGGTGGAGATGAAAGGATACTAGAAACATTAGAAAAAAGAAGAGCAAGAGAAGAAAGAGAATGACGAAGAAGAGAAAATGATGAATAAAGATAAAAATACCAAGAAGAGAAGGAGAATGAGAAAGAGGCCCAAATGATGCAGGAGAAGAAGAAGAAGAAGAAGAAGAGGTTAATTTTGGTTTTCGCATCTTAGATGTTCCTGCAGAATTTGGTAATGAATTAAAGATGAAAAATATTCCTCCTTCTGTCCCCCCTAACTTACATGGTAAGGATTATGAGGATATTGATGCATTTCTATTTGAATTTGATATATTATGTTGTACTTATGGGTTTCCTGCTGCCTTGAAGAACATTGATTTAAAATGGTTTATGGGGCTAGGAGAGAATACTACTGGACATTGGGATATCATGAGGAAGATTTTCCCTGAAAAGTATCAAGCATATTGTAGACCAATATATTCTAAGGAAGATATTTTTAGGATGGATTAGCAATAAGATGAGAACTTATAAGACTATTTGGAAATATTTTTGTATAATTTACAGAAATCAAAACACAATTCTTTAAGTTATGATGTTATTAGTACTATATTTATAACATACATTCGTGCTGAATACATTGGTATCCTTAATCTCACAGGTTCAAGTGATATTTCATCCTTACTATTTACACAAATTGTTGAATTATGTAGGAAGTACTTCAGGGGAAAGGACAAGGCTATAAAAGGACAAAGGGATGCTCTCTCCAAAGTCACCAAATCACCCACATGGAGTATTACTAGGGTAGAAATAGGAAATTTGTTGGAGAATTTTAACACTGATATTTTGAGTACATTAGGATATTACATTGATACATTGAAGGCTAAGAAGAAACAAGAAGAGAATAATGAAGCTTTAGAAGTCTTTTGTCATAGATGTAAGAAAAAACATCCACATAGAGAATTTCCAGTAGATAGTATTTAAGTTTGCGGTATTTGTGAAGATAACCATTCGACGAAGGATTGTCCATTATTTCCAGGACTCAAATCAATTTGCAAAGGTGAAAACACAGTAAAATAATCTCTTTATTATGTTGCACCAAGGATACCATGGAAACCACGTATACCAGGTATGCCTCAAGACCCTACTCAACAATTTCCTTCATATTATAATATGAATTCTGTAAAAAACACTTGGAAATACCCCTTTACCTTGGTAGGCATGGCCTCCTCAACAAGCTCAAAACCAACTCTTTCAACAAGGTTGGTTAGGAAAAACTTATAGAAACCTGCCTCCCTACAATCCCCAAACATCATATCAACCATATCAACAGTCTTATTTTCAACAACAAACTTATTCTTTCCAACAACAACCATACCTGCAACAACAAATTCCACCTACTCAATATCTACAACTAACTCAACAACCATATTCTATATCACCTCCACCACAAATCACCCAACCACAACAACTACAACTACATTATAACCAACCAACACCCAGATCAACCCAATTTCTGGTAAAGCACCCCATAAAAAAACTCATGTAGTTGTAGAAGAAAAAGAAAAAGAAAAGAAACAAGTCAACTGAAATTCCGAAGGAACAAACACAATTCACCAAAATACCTCCTTTTTCTAGAGAGGTTAAATTTGGAAAAATCTATAACCCCTTCTGATCATGATTTATTAAATGAACTAAAATAACATATGTGTAAATATTCCCTTATTGGAAACTATCAAGAACATACCCATCTATACAAAAACAATTAGGAAATTATGCCTTAAAAAATTAGGGAGAAAGAAGAAAGACCCAACAACAATGCAAGTTATTGGAAAATTGGCTAGCCTAATGTCGAAAAATGTTACAACAGAGAAATATGTTGATCCAGGGGTGCCTATTTTTACCATATTAATAAAAAATCTTTCTAAACCAAATATATTAATTGATTTACGTGTATCCATTAATGTAATGACCATGGAAACAATGCAAAAAATGAACATTTGTAATCTTCGAACTACACCTACAATATTGGAAATGGAAATTAGATCTCGAGTAAAACCAGAAGGTGTAGTCTATGATGTCATTGTATCCTTGGATTCATGGGAATATCATGTGTATTTTTTATTTCTTCAACCAAAATCTAACTTAGGTGGACACCCTCTTATCCTTGGAAGGCCCTGGTTAGCAACGATTGGTGATGTTATTAGTTGTAGATAAAGAAATATGATTATTTCCATAGGGAGTGAAAGCAAACAAGTAACTCTTTATCCACTATCTAGATCTATCACTGAACTAGAACAAATGTCATGACTTGAAGAAATAGATTCTCGGGAGGAAACTATTCATTATTTTTGTAGTATTAATCAAGCAATAAATTTCAAAGAAGAGAATGATGAGAATATGCTTATTTCCAATCCAGATATTGAAGAGAAACTTGAATCTTTACAACAATTCTCCACTAATAATATTTTGGAACAAGGTTTTTCAGGGGAAAATTAAATAGAATCTTTACAATCTTAATTTGAAACTATATTTCCTCTAAACATAGCATCAGATAAACACAGTAAAACCATTGAATTTTTTCCTGGAAAATGTCTGAACATCAATGCTAATTTGGAAAAATATCAGGAAGAAAGGATAATTAAATTATTGCAAAAATACTCTAAGGAATTATCCTGGGATTAAACAGACATGCAAGGAATTCACCCAGATACTTGAACACGTCACATCTACATAGATGAGAATGCCAAACCGATCAGACAACCACAAAGAAGAATGAATCACATGTTAAAAGAAATAGTGAAAGAAGAACTTCAAAAACTGTTTAAATTAGACTTTGTCTATCCTATCTCTGATAGCCAATGGGCTTCTCCCTAAGTGGTAGTACTCAAGAAAATGAGTGGAAAATGGAGAATCTATGTGGATTATCGAGAACTAAACAAATCCACTCTGAAAGATTACTTTCCTCTACCATTCATAGACCAGATCCTAGACACATTAGTAGTAAATAAGTAATTTTATTTCCTCGATGGGTTTAGTGGCTATAATCATATTAAAATAGCCTTGGAGGACCAAGATAACACAACATTCAATTGTCCCTGGGGGACATATGCATATAAAGTCCTACCCTTTGGGTTATGTAATGCACCAACTACCTTTCAAAGGGAAGTCTTGGCCTTTTTTTTTATTTAATACATGAATGTGTAGAAGTGTACATGGATGATTTTCAGTGTATGGAGATGATTTTGACGATGCTTTGAATAATCTGGAAAATTTTCTAATAAGATGCATGGAAACTAATCTAGCACTTTGTGATGAAAAATGTTTAATGATGCAAAATGAAGGAATTATACTTGGACATCATATATCTTCTGCAGGACTTAAGGTAGATCTGGCCAAGATAGAGATCATTCTTAATTTTCCAACTCCTTCAAATCAAAGAGATGTTAGAAGTTTTATGGGATATGCAGGATATTATCGTAGACTCCTAGAAATTTTTAGTAAAATAGCCTTGCCTTTGTTTAAATTACTTATTAAAGATGCAAAATTTTGTTGGGACACTAAATACCAATCTACTTTCCAAACTTTGAAAGAGAAACTTTTGTCAGCACCAATATTGAAGGGTCCAGAATGGAGCTTACCATTCCACATCTCCACATATGCATCTGATACAATAGTGGGAGTAGTACTAGGTCAAAAGGGAGACATTTTAACATATGTTATCTACTTTATCAACAAAAACTTAACTCCAGCTGAGCTAGATTATATTGTGATTGAAAAGGAAATTTTGACAATTTTCCTTCTTGTGAATAAATTTCGACCTTATATAATTGGATACGAAGTCTTTGTCCATACAAACCATTCCACCATAAGATAATTAATGAATAAACCTATTACAAATGGTAGAATAACAATATGGTTGGTATTGTTGTAGGAATTCAATATTACTTTCAAAGACCGACCTGGATAGGACAATCAAGTGGCAAACATTCTTTCATGACTTAATAATCCCGGTGAGAGTGTTCCAGTAGTAGATTCTTTGCAAATGAAAATTTATTTTCTATATATATTAAATCCCCATGGTTTGCAGATGTAGCTAATTATCTAACGATAATGAAATTACCAAAGAACTTTTCACCAAGAGAGAAGAAGAAGGTTATGAAAGAAAGTGCTAGATATTATTGAATCAAGGGAGATATTTTCTATACTAGAGATGATTTGATAATATGTAGATGTGTTAGGGAAGATGATTTCTTTGATATTTTAAAAGCTTGTCATGATGAACCATGTGGTGGGAATTTTGCAGACAAATGAACAACTTATAAATTCCTTTGTTTCGGGTACTATTGGCCAACACTATTTAGAGATTCCAAAAAATATGTGAGAAGTGATAGCTTCCAAAGAATGGGACGACTAACAACAGCTGATGAGATGCCCCTCCAACCACAGGTTCTCATTGAACCTTTTGTTTGTTGTGGAGCCTAATTATCTTCCTGATTCAAAGGTATTTGTTTTCAGTCATGTTTATACCCCATGAAGACTTTACACCCTGGAAGATCGTACACCCCTCAATGCGGGGGAGTGCAGGGGGGGATTTACCCCCTGCGGGGTCTAGGGAGGCTATCCCCTCGACTGAGGGGTTCGGGGGCATGCGGGCCCCCGAAGGAAAAATTTCCTTGTAAATGTATATTGTAATTTCATATTAAATCTGGACCGTTCTCATAGATCTGACGGTAGAAGTTATGTTAGGATTTTTTCCCCTAGAAGGAAACCCTCTTTTATGAGGGAAATTTATTGCATCTATGTATCATTATGAATATTGTATTCTGAGAGAGGAGATTTTGAGAGAAAGAAGAGAAAGTTACAGCGGGTGTTTGTAGTTTGTATCCCTTCAATTGTTGGATAATAATAAAGGAAGGACCTAGCAATTTCTCTAGTGGATGTAGCCCACACTAGGTGAACCACGTATATCTGTGTCTCTATTTTATTGTGTATCTTCTGTGTTTTATTTCCGCATTTGTTTTATTTTATTGCTCCATGATCCTATTTTTTCTAACAACTGGTATCAGAGCGAAAGGTAAGTCACAGCGAAAGAGGGTTCCTGGTTTGAGTGGGAGCAATGGCGAAAGATGGAAAGTTTAGGGTCAAGAAATTTAACGAACAAAACTACCAGTTATGGAAGATGCAGATAGAAGATTATTTATATCAGAAGGATCTATTCCTACCATTGGATGGAATAGAAAATAAGTCGATGGCCATGAAGGACGAAGAATGGGAGGTTCTCGATAGAAAGGCACTAGGAACGATACGGTTGAGCCTCGCAGCATCGGTGGCTTTCAATATTTCGAAATAAAAGACAACGACGGAGCTGATGGATGCATTGGCTAAACTGTATGAAAAACCCTCGGCGTCCAATAAGGTATTTCTAATGAAGAGATTATTTAATATGAAGATGTCAGAAGGTGGGTTTGTTGCAGATCATTTAAATGAATTTAATACGGTTACTAATCAACTAAGTTTTGTAAAAGTGGACTTTGATGATGAGGTCAGGGGTCTTCTAATATTGTAGTCATTACCAGAAAGGTGGAACGACTTGGTCATGGATGTAAGTCTTTATCTCTAGTTCAAACACTCTAAAATTTGATGATGTTGTTGGTGTTATCCTTAGGGAGGAAATGTGACGAAAAATCACAAGTGAGACATCAAGTAATGCGTTAAACATGGAGAACAAGGGAAGAAAAAAGGATAGAGGAAAGGGCTCAGGGAACCACGGGAATTATAGGAAGGGAAGATCCAAATCCAAAATTGGAAAGATAGAGTGTTGGAATTGTGGGAAGAAAGGACATCTGAAGAAAGACTACAGAGCTCCAAAGAAACAAAGAGATGGATAACAAGAGAAAAATCAGGAAGCAAATGTAAAAAGTGATGTGTTACAAGAAGCTTTGATTATTTTTGCAGGTAATATTTCTGAGTCTTGGGTAGTATATTCAGGGGCTTCATTTCATGCCACACCCCATAGGAAACATTTTCTAGATTATGGTCAAGGTGATTTTGGACAAGTTCATTTGGGTGATGATGCACCATGCAAAATTTTTGGAATGGGAAAGGTAAAAATAAAGCAAAGAAATGGAAACCAATGGTTGTTGAAAGAGGTAAGACATGTTCCAAATCTAAGGAAAAATCTGATTTCAACATGGCAGTTGGAAAGTGAAGGTTTTATATCTATATTTACAAATAAGATGTGGAAGGTCACCAAAGGATCACTGGTGATAACAAAAGGAGAAAAGGTAGGTACATTGTATTTATGTACTGGTAATACTGAATCTTCCATCTATTTAGCTTCTACAGGAGTAGATACAACATTATGGAATCAAAGGCTTGGGCACATGATTGAGAAGGGGATTCAGATACTTCACAAAATAAATTTGTTGCTAGATCTTAAACAAATTGATTTGGATTTCTGTGAGCATTGTGTTTATGGAAAACATAAGAGAGTCATATTTATCAGAGTCGAAAAATAAAATAAGAGTGAAAGGTTAGAACTTGTGCAAACCAATGTATGGGGACCATATCAGGTATCATATCTTAGTGTCTCTTGTTCTTATGTTACATTTATTGATGATGCAAATAGAAAAACTTGGGTTTATTACATTCGACAAAAATCTGATGTTTTTTATACTTTTAAGAAATGGAAATCTTTGGTTGAGAATGAGACAGGAAAAAGGTTGAAGTTTCTTAGATCAGAAAATGGAGGTGAATATTGTAGCAAGGAGTTTGATGATTACTTTTCATACCATGGGATTCGTAGAGAGAAGACAATTCCAGGAACACCACAAGAAAATGGTGTGTCAGAAAGGATGAACATGACAATCATGGAGCGTGCAAGGAGTATGAGATTGCATGTTGGTTTTCCCTTACAGTTTTGGGCAGATGTTGTAGATATTGTTGTTTACTTAATAAACAGAGGACCTTCAATCTCTTTGGATGGTAGAATTCTAGAAGATTCATAGACAAGTAAAAAGGTAAACTATTATTTTTTTAAGACTTTTGGTTGTGAAGCATTTGTCCATATTGATAAAGAAAATAGAACAAAGCTTCAAGAAAAATCCAAGAAGTGTACCTTTATTGGATACGGTGTTAATGATTTTGGTTATTGCTTATGGGATTATGAAAATCAAAAAATCATTATAAGTAAATATGCCATATTCAATGAGAATGTCATGTAAAAAGATCAGTTGCAGGGAAAGATACAAGAAAAAGAAAAAGCAGAATACACAGTGCTTGATGAGATCACTGAAAAAGAAATTCCAAAGGTACCAGAATATCAAAATGTACAACAACAGGAGCAACAAGTACATCAAACTCCGGCAAGTCTTGTTATAATATCTACCATGTTAAGTAGACCCCCTGAACGATACTCTCCTTCATTGTATTATTTATTGTTGACTGATTTCGGTGAACCAGAATGTTATGAAGAGGCAATGCAGGTAGACACTAAAAAGAAGTGGGAGCAAGGCATGAAAGAGGAAATGGATTCCCTGGTAAATAATCAGACTTGGGATTTGGTTCAGTTGCCTGCAAGAAAAAGAGCATTGCAGAATAAATGGGTTTACAAGTTGAAGGAAGAAGATGGAGGCAAAAAGCGGTACAAGGCTAAACTTCATGTAAATGGGTTTGCACAAAAGAAAGGTATATATTTTGATGAAATACTTTCTCATGTTGTTAAAATGACTTCAATTAGGACTATTTTAAGTCTTGTGGAAGTAGAAGATTTACTTCTTGAACAGTTAGATGTAAAAACAACTTTTCTCCATGGGGATTTGGAGGAAGAGATTTATATGCAGCAACCATAGGGGTATGAGGTCGAAGGGAAGAAAAATTTGGTATGCAAGTTGAATAAGATCGTGTATGTCCTAAAGTAAGCTCAAAGGCAATGGTATTTGAAGTTTGACAGGTTTATGACAGAACAAGGTTATAGTAGATATCATGTTGATCACTGTGTTTATTTAAAATGCTAGAAAATGGAAGCTATATTATTTTTCTATTGTATGTAGATGACATGCTTGTTGCAGGGTCTAATATGCAAGATATAAATGTGCTCAAGAATAAATTAGCTAATTCATTTCCGATGAAGGATTTGGGTGTCGAAAAGAAAATCCTTGGTATGAGAATAACAAGAGACAGGAAAAATCGAAAATTGACATTGTCTCAGGGTGAGTACATAGAGAAGGTGTTGGAAAGGTTTATAATGCAGAATGCAAAAACAGTTAGTACACCTTTGGCCATCCATTTCAAATTAACTAAGAAAATGTGTCCCAAGACACTGGATGAAATAAAATACATGTCCAAGGTCCCTTATTCATCAGCAGTTGGCATCTTAATGTATGTGATGGTTTGCACAAGACTAGATATTGCACATACAATGGGAGTTGTGAGAAGGTATATGAACAATCTAGGTAAGAACATTGGGAGACAATAAAGTGGATTCTCAGGTATTTGAGAGGTACTGCTACTCATGCATTATGTTTTGGAGGTTCAGACATTGTTCTATAAGGATATGTTGATTCATATATGGTAGGTGATAAAGATAGCAGGAGGAGCACCATAGGGTATGTTTTTACTATAGGTGGAACAAAAGTAAGTTGGATTTTGAAATTGCAAAATCTTGTTGCACTTTCAACAACATAAGCAAAGTATGTTGCTGCTATAGAGGCTAGTAAGGAAATGATTCGGTTACAAAGGTTTATGGATGAATTGGTAAAGAAGCATGAGAATAGAAAGTTGTACTATGACAGTGAGAGTGTCATTCATCTTGCAAAGAACTCAACCTTCCATTCTAATACTAATCATATACAGTTGAGATACCATTTCATACGATCCATCTTGCAAGATAGACATTTGAAGTTGGAAAATATACACACTAGACAGAATCCTGCAGACATGTTAACGAAAGGAGTAACTAGAGATAAATTGAATTCCTACTCAGTTTCAGTTGGTCTTCAAGCATGATGGTGAAGATGAGAAATTTTCCAGGTCCAAGAATGATCATAGTCTAGAAAATACAACAGCAGTTGAGCTGTTGAGATCAGTCTCCAAGTGGGAGATTGTTGGTTGTGGAGACTAATTATCTTCCTGTTTCAGAGGTCTTTGTTTTTATCCGTGTTTATACCTCATGAAGAATTTACACCATGGAATATTGTACACCTCTCTGTTGATGGGTACTAAATCCCTTTAATTCAATAGCAGGAACCAAACCCGCCACCGAGGACCAATTATACTCGGTAGCATTTAATAGTGGAATGGTTCTCCAAATCTTGTGATTCAACCAATTAATTGATGGGCCTTACGTTTTCTTGCGAAGGAATCTCCTTCAGTTTGGAATTTATCTTTTTGTGTTTTTATCTTAGGTGGGACCAATATAAGATGGAAGCCGGTATAAACCAACTTGGCAAAAAAATGGGAAAAGTTTCTAAATACTGGAGAAGAGGCCGAGCTTGGGATAAACTGTTGCTCAAGCATGCAGACAACGATCGTCTACCACATGCCTAGTACTAATACATTAACCGTGTGAGTAATATGATTTCTGGCTGAGATACTAATTAGCAGAAGAAAACACGCATGTGATAAAATAATGGCAAGTAAAATAATTCACTTAACTCTAATCATCCATCACATAATAACACAACGATTCATCATCATCGTTAAAGAAAAGAACTGTAAAAACATTGCATCAAATAACTTATCAATAGATTTAATAACTCTTAGTTTTTACAACATACATTCATGAGACGAGATAGGAAATAGTTCTTCTCCACATCCAATCATACATGCATTTGATGAAAACACAACTTTGTCTCTGGTCCAGAAGGACTTCTCAATTAAAGGTATCTCCAAAATAATTCTTAACAAAACCATAAATGAGAGTTTCTTGCAACAACCATCGACCCTTAACTAATCTATTTATGCTCTTATTTATAATCATAAAATTAACTAAAAATAACGGCTAAAGTGCAGATGAGTAAAACAAAATTTGCCACGTGGCATTATCTCCTAACAATTTTGTAATAGTCATCTCAAAATATCACTTAAAAGGTGTTGAACACACTGTGCTACTGAGAGGGGGGGGGGGTGAA
>JASDQU010736460.1:59658-82924 GCA_032191745.1 Picea mariana
TAAATTATTTATTTTACATAGAAAACATATAAGCATTCATGCATAGGTAGGAAATTCATCAAAACATATAAAAATTCATGCATACGTAGGCACGTCATCAAAACATATAAACATTCATTCATAAGGAGGCAAGTCATATCAACATTCATTCATATTAATAACGATAGTCATCAAAATACAAGTCATAAATTTATACAATCAGTTTTTTTTTTGTTTTTTGGGTTTTTTTCTCATAAAACCTACGAGTGGGATATCATCATCCTCATCTGGAAATGTATTTCTTGCACCTTGTCCTTGTGTTGATTGTGTTACCATGCACTCACGTACCATACTTATGGTACGTCGATGAGAAGGGCATGGAGGAAGCTGCAAATGGGCGTTGGATGCAACAACGAAAATTGTCATATTGATATGCTAAAATATTAGTGAAATAACTATTTCATTATTTCGAATAACATTACAATATTTCTCTTTACCTATATGTCTAACTGTGACAACTGGTGTGTTCATTGCTTGTGTCGTTTGTTCCTCTTGCAGTTCACCCTCATGAGCTACATGCTCTTCCATTGAAAGAAGAAACTTTGTAAGTACACGTCAGCAAATAAATATCTATAATCATAATAGATACTTTTATTTATAAAGCATACACACTTGAATGGCTAGTATGATCCCCAATATCATGCGATAGGTGCTCCCCAATATCATGTGATATGCGCTCCCCACTATCAACCGGTATTTGTTGAGTACCACTACCCTCATTGCATCGGTTGCTCTCCTGCTTAAAACAAACATAAAATTTTAGTTATTGGTAATATAATAAATCATGAATAGATTTTCCAAGTATACTACAATGATGGCCTTATTGATTTTATTTACCTGCATTTGTATCATTAGGGAGATTGGTGTCTACCCCAAGATTTTTTGATATTCAACCACACTTTGAAAACCAAACTTGAAACCAAGGTTTAGGTCTTCCTTGGTGGCAACAGATTTGAACGCATTTCCTTGCATTGCATAACATCATTAAAATTTTTGTAATAAAACAATTATTTGTTTGCTACTGTTAAATACATATTCACCACAATTAATCATTTAATTCTTATGATTCGTGCTCTTAGTTTTCTGTAGCCACCCTGGCCCAATTTATGTTTCCTGTTCTTTTACACTCTAACCTTTGTTTATTTGGAGGTG
Source organism: Picea mariana (assembly GCA_032191745.1). Classification (NCBI taxonomy): domain Eukaryota; kingdom Viridiplantae; phylum Streptophyta; class Pinopsida; order Pinales; family Pinaceae; genus Picea; species Picea mariana. The sequence continues at coordinate 60,850 of JASDQU010736460.1, forward strand.
TCAGGAATCCTATGAAAATTTTGAAATATGTTAGATGTCACAATTGTTATTTAAAACAAAAATAAAAATAAAAAAAAATGAGTATATTTCACTAAAAATATGATATGTGTCGTACCTTGCTTTACCATGTCGTGGTTCTTTTCCTTGTCTTTTTAGAAAAATCTCATTTGCATGCTCTATCAGTTACTTCCACTCTTTCTCTGAAACCATGGGAGGGTGCTCATACTTGAGGTTTTCTTCCAATCTTTGCCTATATTGGGCCCTTGTATATTTCAAACTCTCACCATCTAACTGGTTGACCACTTTTTTGTTGAATGTATTTCCAAACAATTTTTCCATATGGCTTATCAATTCATATTTCAAATTTTTATCTTGGCCATTCCATCTTGTGTGAATGGTTGGGCCAAAAGGCTCCAATGCATTGGCATTCAAGTTCCTATAGAATACATTATTTCTTGCAAAAACTTTATGATCATTAATTTAAAATAATTTTGACATATGTGTGTTTCAATTACATGATAAAAACCAATCAATCAATTAATAAATACATGTATTCTTTTTTGTCTTTATTGGAACACATTTTCCATCCACCAGAAAGGTGAGATCTAGTGTTCTTGTGTTTTTCACCCTTGATTCTCTAGGATAAGCTTCCTCGCAATCAACATTGGGTTCATCTTCAACATTGTGTGGAGTCCCAATGTCTGTATCGCCCTACTCGGGCATGTCATGCTTCTCAAAATCAGTATGATCATAATCTAATTCGAGGCCAACCTCAGGAGAGTAAAAACTCCTCACCGGTATGCTATGTCAATGTTGCGGTCGCACTGGAGCATCATTTCTACCAATAACGGTCTTTGTAGGTTGTCCACTCTCGGGTTTTAAAAACTCCTACAAAAGGAATACTTGACTTTATCAAATCATATAAAAAGTATAAAACTAAAAATCATAAATGAATATGTCATAGTTGATAAAATTATGTAAAGATGCCACTTACCCCATAAGAATGTATTTGAGCTTTCAACTCATTAATTCTTGAGGTGATCTCCTTCGTCATGAGTCTTGTGCTAATCAAATCAAGTAATTCTATGTTTTCCCTTTTTAGGGCCTTCTAGAAAATTTCCATTGAGTTTGTCGAATAAAATATTTCTTCCTCAAACACCTCATCATCCATATCGAGTGTGGACTACAAACATCAAACAATAAAATTAAAGAAATTAATTTTAACATTAAAGGAATTTGGTTATTGTAATCAAATTTAGTTACTATTATACACTAACACTTACCTGATGCAGCACATGATGTGGCATTGTGGGTGACTTCCCATGGTCACCCTTCCACAATACATTAATCAATAAAATTAATGAAATATTAAAGAAATTTAGTTATTGTAATCAAATTTAGTTACTATTACACTAACACTTACTTGATGCAACATTGATGGTGACTTCCCACAGTCACCCTGGACTGATCTACCCCTAGGTGACTTCCCATGGTCACCCTGCCACAACAGATTAATCAATAAAATTAATTTTAACATTAAATAAATTTAGTTATTGTAATCATATTTAGTTACTATTAACATTTACCTGATGTGGCATAGCGGGTGAGTTTCCACGGTCACCCTGGACAGATGTAGTTGCAGGTGACTTTCCACGGTCACCCTGGATGGATGTAGTTGCAGGTGACTTTCCACGGTCAACCTGACACAATAAATCAATCAATAAAATTTATGAAAATAATTGTAACATTAAAAAAAAATAGATATTGTAATCATATTTACGTTTACCTCAGACATAGAAGCGACATGTTTTGTTGTAAGTCGAGGACTAGGCCCCTTCCATAATAGAATAAGGATGTTATCATATGGAAATATTGAGCTCATAAGCATGAAAAATATTGAATGTTAACAACTACTATATAATATAAAAAAATTGTTTCTATTACATAGATGTTTCCCTGATCAGAGCTGCCTCCACTAGGTGTGGCTTCCGGCCACTATCACCCTACCACAAAATAAGAAGCAAGATGCATTCAAATTTAAAACTACAGAATTAAACATGTTTAATAAATGTCATCAATTAAAAAAAAAAAATAGTGAATTACTATTACATTGATGTTTACCTCAGGTGCATATGCTACAAGTTATGGTGTATGACGACCGGCCCCCTACCACAGTATAATAAAAATTATATCTTCTTCAAATATTGACCTCATAAGCATGGAAAAGGTCGAATATTAACAACTATTATATAATAAAAAAATTGTTATTACATCGAAGTTTGCATGATCGAAGTTGTGTCTAGACCGTGCAAACTTCCGGGCATGATCATTGTGCAACAATACAAGTAAGACAATTAATGCAAATGGTTAAGTTAAATGGTATATAAGGTAATTAATACAAAAAATAAATAATTAGAGTGATTGATAAAAGGTTTTCTTAGATGGTATATAAGATATTTACCCCCATAGTAGCATCCCCTCCATCTATTTGATTCAAATTGTAATCGATCAACATCTCTTCACCTGCAACTATTGATTTTGTTGCACATGTGAATATATGATTTCCTTCATTCCCCTCAAATATATAATTCGGTTTCTTATTTGTTGTACATGGTCATGTACTCTTTATAAATCCCGCAATGTTTCCAGAAGCTTTTGGCCTTCCATCATTATACATAGTCACCCCTTTGTTTTAATTGTTATCTAGTAGTTGTATATAATTTGCAGCAACTCTGTATCTTCGCATACTTTGCCTATATCGAACCAACATCAAACAGTGATTGTATTTGTAGCATGGTCCAACATACTCCATCAATTCAATTATAGTGCCATATTTGACCTTTATGCCATCCATGGAAAATAGCCCCAATCTATGTAAGGATGATGGATCAATGTGATACATTCTCCCATTGATGAAGAAATATGTTTCCAATTAAGGTAGCTCCTTAGGTACCCATCGTTTCACTAGATGTCTATACCTCAAGGGAAACTCAATGTCACCTATGATCTCATCATCACAATCACTTGACCCTCCTTTGACAATAAAAAATTTCATGCGTCTACAAAATCTTCTCTTTACCTTTTCATCTCTAGTTGATCTATAATTGTTAGATCTATTACAATACGTCTCACTTTCAACCTCTCCTAGTATATCTTGATCCTCACTCGAGGAAGATAGATTTGACAGGTCCCTATTTGGTGGTACCTACACTCAATAAAATGAGAAGATAAGTTAGTGAGCTAAGTATTTTGGAAGAGATGACAATTGTTTACTTGAAAGTCATGAAATGTGAACTGCATTCAACAACATCCAACCTTGAGCCAACATCATCTCACATCAAACGATTTTCCTCCAATTTTTCCATGGCAAGGGTAATGGCAAGCGAATTTGTTTTTTTTTGCTATGATGACTTAATAATTGGTCTCCATACAGTTGTTCATGGTAGGTGTTATCCCACATATCTATGTGGATTATACAAGGGATGTATTTGAATATATCCCCCAAGGTTTACTATCCCAATTGGTCTACTAGGAAGAGCCTTGGAATTGGTGTTGGACAATTCCCAAAACATTGTGGGATGAAAGAATATATCATATTTGTGATACTAAGAGGGATGAATTTGAAAAGCGCTTTCTCTTAAAGTGCCCTATGCATACCCAAATTAGATCACAATTTCAAAATATTGATGAGTCTTCTTGATTAGGAAAATCAAATAGATTAGTCTTATTGATGAGGAAAATTCCCTTCTTGTAGGTTTACATACTTCTCCAAGTCAAAACCCTATTATATGTATTCACATCACTCAAAAATAGGAATTCAATATTATATGCATATGCAGGTAGCTCAAATATTGAAATGCATGCACTAACTAAATATCCAACTAACACATCAATATGTTAATTATTAAATGTGTAAGAATCTCCTAGATGGATGTGACCTCAAGGAAGGAGTGACCCTCATTCCCCATGCTAGCTAGTTGAGAGAGCTAACTAGTTGGACATTCTCGGGATTTCCTTGGATGCTGAACTTGGTAAGGATTCCCTTGTTTTGTATCAATTCCTCTTGATTTAGATTGAAAGCATTCCTTCCTTTATACAAACCTTGAAACATACCAATATGCTAAAAAATGGTTGTCAATTCTTTTCCAACTAAATGTGGAGTTACGTAGAGAAGTGGATTAAACTAGAGTTGTAGGATATGCAGACCATCAATTAATATCAATGGTGAAACTAGTAGTTTGTCCATATAAAAAGAATAAGGATTGAAAAAATGTTGAATGAGAGATATAGCATATGAGAGTTGCATAGAGAATAACTTTAGAGATTATCCCATGAGTATGCATATGAGGGCACTTTAATGAGGGATCATTGTTGTAGTACAAAGAAGGTTGTAACACATTATGGGGCATTGGTGACCCAATGTGAAAGAAAAGATCGTAGACATCAGAATGGTGATAGTATATACTAAAGGCTAATTCAGATAGTTGAAGTGTATCCCATGACTTATGGTTTATGAAAGTGTCAAAGGGGAGGAAACAAGTTGGAAGAGATGTGTTGCTCCGCTAAGAAGGTAAGTTCCTAGTGGTTTGCTTGTGTCTATCAATGAAATACAAATTTGTAACCATAGGTCAAATGATGGTGTTAGATTGGAAATGTTGTTGTTCTAAATAGGGAGCATGGTGGGCCAAAGAATTTAAACAAGAATGTTGAACTCCTTAGTTTAAATTTAAATTTTCAACCCAGGAATATAATACTTTGATGAGGCACTATGAACATATTTCCAAACTACACCAGGACAAATATCTACTAAAAAAAACATGATAACTCTAGGAATGTTGGAACTACTCTAACAACAAGAAGGGATGCCTAATCAACCTCTTTACTTATGTTTCCTTACTCTCCACTATTGATGTCTCTACATTCTATCTACCCCAAGTTAAGGGAACCAAGAGTATGGGGTGTGGAGAGTGTTTGCCACTTTGTTAGAGAGGGAGATGACAATAGTCATAAGGGTACCCAATCAACCAATTGTGTGAAGCAAGGATCACCTTAGAGTCATAGGATAAGATGAGATAATAAGCATGGGAAGAGAAGGATGAAATGTAAAGATCATAAATCAAATGAAAGATGGAAATGACATGCTATAAAATGACTATGTTGTTGGAAATACATAATTTAAATGGCTGCAAAACAAAGTTAAAAGAACCTACTAATGAAATGACATAAATTAACTAACTCTGCTTGAATTGACATGTTGTAAATATCATGTAAAGATGAAATTAAATTTCTACAAAATAGATTTTAAAACATTGTATAATGTATGACATAAAGCATCTAACCTACTTGAAATGACATGTTGGAAAACTACTACATGAAACTAAGAATACTTGCAGGAAATGGTACATAACAAAAAATAGTGATAAGATTAACTAAAGACAACTATATAAATGAAAGATAATAGCACATACAAGGAACCTAGAGAAAACACTAAGAGAAAGAAATCTAAGAACGCACTTTCTCCATTAAGAGATTAATTCATAACTACAATTTGTCCTTAATAAGTTCAAATGCACTAGCTCAAAATGGAGTTTTCAATGCTACGGATTATAAGACTAAAATAAGGATAACCCCTAACTACTAGCTATACAAAAAGTACACATTAATCAACCCTTCAATCAGTCATTGATTAAAGGGATATTGTCTTAAGAATCCCTATAATCAGGTATCCTTGTTTCAAAGGTCAAATCCCCTCCTAAATTGATCTTCCTCAATCAGAGATTTGAATTGAAATAGTGCTTGATTGAGTGTCTTAAGACATTGAATACATAATCTCCTTTGGAGATTGAAGAGGTGACATTATTTGGAGATGGAAGAGGTGACATAATCTCCTTTTTTATCTCAGATGTAGGTTGGTGAAGACTTCCCTTAGAATTCGATCAGCTTGAACAATGGATTGGTACACCTTTAGAAATGCATAAATTTATCAAAATCACAACTAGACTAAGACATAGCACACAAATCAATCATTCAATCATCTCATAATATACAAATGCACAAATCCCAAGATATTTATATTAGTCATATTCAAAACATGTCTTTTCGTGTACAAGGAAGGTCACATCATCCCTATAATGGGCCTCAATGTACATCAATTAGGAGGCCTATCATAACCCCCCTAGATAAATATATTTTCATCCTCATGCAATTCAAAAATGTTGCATGTTTCTCCTGCTACCCTTTCTTCTACCTTATTTTCCCTACTATTTACATGTTTTCCTGAGGTCATATACCACAAATTGGTTAATGACTCCTTTTCCATGATAACCTATATCCTTTTCTACATTATTCCATTCCTCCTTATCCTTTTCTTCATCTAGTTCCTCTATAGTTGTAGGATTCAATATGAGAGGGGGCTTGAATATAAGACCAATCCATTTGAGCTTGATTCTCCCCAAGGACTCTCTACATAGTTGGGCCTTAAACAAGGAATATTGCAAGTTGTGAGGGGAATGAGGATCAACCCTTTTATGGTCATGAGGAATGTCATTCCATTTGGTTTTGCATGCTAGGAATTCCTCTACTCTAGGGACTATAACTTGTTATGGGGCCTTGGTGACCCAATGTGAAAGAGGATATCGTAGACATCAGATTGGTGATAGTATATACTACAAGGCTAAGTCAAATAGTTGAAGTGTATCCCATGACTTATGTTTTATGAAAGTGTCAAAGACGAGGAAACAATTTGGAAGAGATGTGCTTCTCCGCTAAGAAGGTAAGTGCCTAGTCGTGTAAGAAACACATGTGTTGATACAAATCCATATTGATCATTGTTTATCTGTCACAGTAGCATTGAATTTACCACTAAAAATAACTAATATAATGAAAAATTAATAAGTATTATTATAATTATTATTAAAACTTATTAATTATGATTATGACTAAAAATAAAAATAAAATATTAATTATGATTATGATTAAAAATAAAAAATTATTGTAATGACTATTGTAATAAATATGATAATTATAAGTATTATTATAAATTAGGAAACAATGGGTGATGGGGAAACGATATCAAGTAAATTGGCTTAGATATTAGAGGGTTGGAATGTATCTCCATTGATTCAGTAGACAGATTAGGGGGCTTATTACTAGGTGGAGGAAAATATATTTAAGTGTATTTAGCTCTATTTTACTTGACAATGGTATAGGTGTGGACCTCTTCTCCTAGGAGCTAGGGGATTTGTTCATAGTTTTTAATATATATGGACCCTATGAATATAGAGAGTATTTTTGGCAAGCTCTCTATGATCAAGAATTTTGAAGTAAGGGATCATAATTCTAGGAGGGGGTTTGAATTTCACTTTTAAGTAGAGCGGAGATTTAGGGGAGTGTAGCACACCTAGATCCTCTGTTTTATTTTTTTCAAAAGGAAAATGGAAGATGTTGGGCTAGTTGATATTGATTTTATCCAAATCACTCCAACTTGGAGGAGGAAGAGTTTGTTAATATAATGAAGGAAAAGTGGGTCCTTTATGATGCCACTCTTAGGGAACCAACAAGTATTCAATTCGAATCAAATTTGAAGTCCATGAAAAAGGTAATTACAACTTGGTCCCATCAAAAAAAGGATCAGGGGTGATATAGAACTATATTTTGTTGAAATCAAGGTTGAGGACCTAGTTTGTACTAAGATAGATGGGTTTCCAATGATTTTCTTAAGGGTCAAATTAGGGAATTGGAACAGAAAAAAAAGGAAGTTGGTTGTTGATGAGGAAAATACCAGAAGACTTAAAAGAAGAGAAATATGGATCTCAATAGAGATGAGAACACAAAATAATTCCACCAATGTGCCAATCACAAGAAAAATGTAAATAAAATTTGGGAAACAAAAATGAAGATGCGACCTCAACTCATAGTTTCTTAAAACCATCCATGTGAGAATTAAAGACACGCAAAATGAGAACTGACAAGGCTTTGTAGGGAGACTAACAACCATGTTGAATTGATTGTCGAATTTTTAGTGCTCACGATGTTCCCTCTAGCCCGGTCTCCTCCACTCTCTGCAAATTTTTTCTCCTCCGGTGTGACCTCGATCTCCTTCTTCAGTGTGCCCTCCTCTCCGGAGTGCCCTCGATCTCCTTCTCCTCACATTCCCTCTTCTCTTTGGTGTTCCCTCGACCTCCTTCTCCTCACATGTAGGTTTGAAACGGTGTTCCCTCCTATCTGGCATGCCCTCTATATCCTTCTCCTCGCATTCCCTCCTCTCTCTGGCGTGCCCTCAACCTCCTTCTCCTCGCACGCAGGTTTAAATGTAAGTTTTGTTTTTGTGTTTGGTATATTATATATAATTAATATATATTATAATTATATATAATTAATATATATTATAATTATATATAATTTATAATATATAATATATATATATATATATATATATATATATATATATTATAATTATATATAATTTATGTTTATTTAATTAATATATATATACCTCCCCCCCCACCCTTTTTTGAAATGGATACAAAATGCCAAGTTTTGTTTTATGCATGGAAGAGGACTAATTATAATTTCTTCATATTTCATAAGTAAAAAAACAACAAATTTATGCTATACATGCATATGGGAATATGTATTTCAACCAAGTGCACTCCTAAATATCTTTAAATAATTATCTAGGGTTGTTACAATCTCTTAAAAGAAATTTATTGTCTCTATTGAAATCAAAATAATAATAATTGCAAGATTTTGTTAAGGAAAGTAAGCAATTTGTGGTTTTTTTTACCAAATATAGATTTAATTCAACCACTACAATCAATATATATATATATAGAAAAGGAAATCATGATATGTTCAATCAATGGATAGAGAAATTCATAACTCATTACTAGTCAATAGAGCTAACTAAACTCAAAGGACAATGAACACAAGAAAGAAGAAAAAATGTCAATAAATCAAAGTAAAATAAAAGAAAAGAAAAGAGTGTAACTAGCTCAAGGTCAAGGGGTTCTTTATTATATATAGTCCCTCTTAAATAAATCAAATAACTCAATCATGGATACAAAATTAAGTAAATCAACCATGTATAAGTAATAGTAGATAAACTATGTCCTTCACCTTGTCGATGACTATCTTCTAGTCCAAACCAATACTTGAAAACTAGGATGTCGCCAAGGGGGGAATCATATGGAAATGCCATTTTTCCACCCAACCAATTTAACCCTCTAAAGTAGGTGCTACCCCCTGAGTAGGGGCTCAAGCCCATTGAGGGTGTAGGATAAAACAATGAGTACTCAAACAAATCACTCACCTATATCATAAGTGCTTAGCCCACAAGACCTAAGCACTTATATAAATTAGTGTTTGTGTCCTAGTGCCTAGCCCACAATACCTAAAATTAGTGTTTAAGGCCTAAGTCGTTATGATTTTTTCGGGCCAAAAACATCATTCTTTATGCACCAAACATTAAAATTAGGCTTCTATACCACTCATGGGACAAATATTTCTTATGGAGGTCTTGTCTTTGGTTAAGGCCCTATGATTTTCCCATGAGCCACAAAAGCAATGTATAGGACCTAAAATCCTATTTTTGTCCCTTTACCATGTCTTGAATGAATAGACACATCCCTAATGTGGAAATCCTCAAATGTGCACCCTGGGTTAAAGAATCCTTCCAAATATCCTTTGTCATGATTGGGGGGCATGTACATAACCTACTAGCCTTATAATTAACATATGGTTCCTAGGGAAATGGTTTTTGGCCTTGAACCATGTACTTGGAAAGAAGGCCCATCATCAATGTGATAAGCCTCGGAATTGGGCCCATATCACAATAACAAGACAAATATGTTATCATAAGGGTATGCCATGTATTCTAGTGTTGATGCATGGCCTGTCTACCTTAAATATAGAATTTAGAACCCAAGCCCCTAAATTTTAGCACTAAGACATTTCTTATGTTGAGAGGCCCATCCTTGGTGAACCAAATATTAGAATATATCCCACTCTTGGGACATAATTACTTCTATAAGGGATGTTGTATGGTCCATGTGCCTTAGATGTTTTGTATAGGATTGATACCATATTTTTTAGACTTGAACCATGATATGGGATAATAGACGTTTCATGGTTTTCAAAACCTTAGAATTGTGCATGTATATCACCCTTGGGAAATTGATACCTTACAAAATGCATGTGTCAAGGTTTACGGTGTTATGCATGGCCTACAAACCATACAAACATCGTTAGGGCCTAAGCCCCTTGTTTTTTACCTTGAATACAAGTCATTAGCATCTCAAAACTTGGAATCAAGCCTGTATCCTACATATGGGTGTAATATACATGTTAAAGTGCACATGTTATGGTCTAGAGCCATGTTCATGGAACATAATCCATATAAGTAGCATTTAGAGAATAATACCCTAGTTTTTAACCACATAACATGTAATAAAAGTAGTTTACAATGCCCAAGCCCCTAATATTTGGCCATGAAACATATCTTAGGTGAGGAATCACACCCCTGGTTTGGTGAAACTTTGAATAGGGACCATGTCCCACTACTAGCCCAAATATTCTATCTAGAGGGCCTATCTTATGTTCTAAGGTAGTATGCATGACCCAAATGCCTTAGGAGTGGATCATTTAGGACCCGAGACACCAAATTTTGGCTCTATAGTGTGGTTTGAATAAGGAGAACGTCCCCTGGTTTATCAAACCTTGGAATCAAGCTCGTATCCTAGTCTTATACCAAATATACCATCCAAAGGGAATGCCTCATAGCCTAGGTCTCTATTCATTTCCCATGTGATTTAAAATATCTTGCACGAGGACGACTGCCCCTCATGTGCTAAACCCATAAACTAGTCATATGCATTTAGGGTCTTAATAGCTTACTTTTAGCCTTTAATCATGTTATGAGCTAGGAGACTCATTATTAGTGCAACAAACCTTGGAATTAGGACGATACCACTCTCATAAGCCAATGATTTCTTGTAAAGGGCTTGTATCATGGTTCAAAACCCATTCCATGGCACATAAGCTGTAAAATTAGTTTATAGGGCCAAAACCCCTAGTTTTGGGACCTAAACAATTTCTTGGGATAGAAGATATGTCATTGGTCAAACAAACTTTAGAATCAAACTCGTATGCCTATCATGGGATAAATATTCCTTTTCGATGTCTCATGTCATGATCGAAGTACTCTAACTTTCCAATGAGCCATAAAAGTATTGTATATCACCTAAGATCCTAGTTTCTATCTTTGGACCATGTCTTGGATGAGAAGACCCATTCCTAGTATGTCAATTCTTAGAACCAAATTGATATACTACTTGTGGGATAAATATTTCTTCCTAAGCTGGTGAGAATGACCCATGAGTCCTATAAATAGAGTTTTTTCTAAGGTAATTACCCTAATCTATGTACTTTGTGATGCAATGCATCCCATGTATGCTAAATCTTGGGATTGGGCCAATGTATCTCTTATTAGTTAAATATCCGTTTCAGGGGGACTATACCATGGTTCAAGGCTCAAATCATGGCCTAAAATCCCTAAAAGTAGTGTTTAGGTCTTAATACCCAAGTTGTTATCCCTAAACAAACAATGTATTGGGACAAAAGACCCTTATTTGGTTCACCAAACCTTAGAAATAGACAAATATGCCACTTATGGAATAAATATTTCTTCTCGAGGTGTTGTGTCATTATTGAGACTTTGTCGTCTTCCCATGAGTCCTAAAAGTAGTTTATATTGTCTAAACTCTTGGTTTTTGCCTTTGAACCATGTCTTGGATGAGGATATCCATCCATAATGTGTCAAACCTTAGAATCATAACCATGTGTCATTTGTGGGCTAAAGATTATTTTCAAAGGATTTTTTCTTAATTGGGGGCCTTATGCACAACTCACAACCCCTAATGTAATAGTTTTTGCCTCGGATAATGTCCTTAGTGAGGTGACCCATCCTTGACCTATGCTAAACCTTGGAATCAATCCCATATCCCACTCACGCGATAAATATTATGTATGGATGACCCATCTCATGGAATAGTTATCCATTAATTGCCTATGTATCTTAGATATAACATTAGGGCCCAATTCCTTGTTTTTTTATCAATAAATAATATTTTGGGCTAGGAGATCCATCCCTAGTGTACCAAAACTCAAAATCGATCATGCATTCCACTATTGAGAGAAAAATTACTTTTATAGGGTCTATGTCATTATCCATAGAGTTAGACATTATACATGTGCCTTAGAAGTCTTGTCTAGGGACTAGGACCCTATTTTTGGGCCTAAATGATGTCCTAGGCCAAGATATGTTTCTGTGGTATTTCAAAGCTATTTGAGTCTAGAAACCCTCCCATACCATCATTGTATGCATCTAGTCTTACCATGTCAAATTTCATTGTATATAAGCACAAATTGAAAAAATTTCAACGGTGGACCCATTCATATGTCAGTTATAAGCAGTGTCAAGTACATGAGCAGGAGCGCCTTACTTTAAGGTTTTGATAGAATAACCAAAGAATATTTGATTGTAGAATTGTTTTTTTGAGTCATGTTTGAGTCTGGAAACCCTCCCATGCCGTCAATGCATGTGTGTTGTCCTAGCATGTCAAATTTCAGTCCATAAAAGCACAAAATGAAAAAATTTCAACATTTGCCCCATTCACATTAATTATTCTATAGGCTTGTTGTTTGATTGTCGAATTTTTGTGTGAGTCATGTTTGAGTCCAAAAACCCTCCCATATTTCCAATGCATGAATCTAGTCTAACGATGTCAAATTTCAGTCCATACAAGCACAAATTGGAAAATTTTCAACATTAGCCCCATTCACATTAATTGTTCTATAGGCTTGTTCTTTGATTGTCAAATTATTTGTGTGATTCATGTTTGAGTCTGGAAACCCTCCCATACCATCATTGTATGTGTCTAGTCTAACCATGTCAAATTTTAGTCCATACAAGCACAAACTGAAAAAATTTCAACGTTGGCCCCATTCACATGTCAGTTATAAGTGGAGTCAAGTACATGAGAAAGAGCGCCTTATTTTTGGGTTTTGATAGAATAACCAAAAAATATTAATTAACCCTGAATGAGCTTATCTTGGTTTCTAGAATAATTAATTCTCTACTGAGCAGGGGCAACCACGTGAAGGTTGAAGCTCTAATTATGCCCCCCCTGCCCCCCCCTATCTTGCATCACTCTCAATTCCCCCATACCTAATTTGACGTAATAAAGAACATGTAACACACTACATACAAAAATGGCATTAAACTTAAAAGCACGTAATTAACCTGTATAAGTAAACACTTAAAAAGCAACAAATCATATAATACTAAATATATAATTAATAGAATAAATCATAGATATAATCACATACCTCGTAGATTTCAACATTTAAATATCATTCATATTCTTTTTCATCCAAATCAACAATTGTATCATGCTCTAGTTTAGAATCGATAATGTTGAAAGGATCATTCATATCAACATCATCATCAATGCCATTTTTGCTATCATCAATGAGAACATTGTCTGCTACATTTGGATGATCAACTTCTTCGGCTTCTTCATCTGACACATCTGCAGCCACCTACTCCTAATCTGCATCATCATCTTCTTCTTCAAGATTATCTTCTTCCTCTACATGATTATACTTTACTGGTCTTCCTCTTGGATCATATCTAACAACGTATGACCAACCTGCTTTACCTGGTACCTCTGAGTAAAAGACTTGCTCACATTTACTTGGAAGAACATAAGACTCTGTACCTGGTTCAAATTCCCTTGTATTAACCATGGTAAATCCATTAGCATGCTCAATAACATTTCTTTCAGGATCACGTTCATGCATCAGTAGCCTGTACCATTTGACCTCAAACAAAACTATTTTAAAGGAATTAAAATCACAATGAATTATATCCTCCAAATACCCATAGTACCTATTTTCAATTTCTTTTGGATTCCTGTCACTTCTAGAGGAAAAATTAGTGACCTTAAACACTGTATTTATCCCTCAATCCGAGGTTTTCATCTTATCATCCAACCTTTTGATATGAAATTTACGACCATTACACCACATAGCCTTGTTGTGTTTCAACTACAACATGGAAAACAAGTAAAAAATGCATTGTCAATTAATAAATGTCATATAATATGGACTTAGTAAATACATATTTCAAAAAATACTTGGGTGAATATACTTGCCTTTTTATCTTTTAAACCAAAGGCTAAATCAATTTCCCTTTGCGTAAGATCAGGAAATTCATGTCGATAACGATGCATTGTTTTAATCATCTTACCGACCCCTTCCCATGATAACCTACCATAGTATTCTTCACATCGTTCTATCCAACCCTCCATCCACTCAAGATTGTTTTCAATGTATAAATGTAGAGAATCCCACTCTCGACCAACTGTATGAAAAATAACAATTCAATATCATTGGCAAAGTTTAATATAGTTGATGGAATAAAAAAAAATGAGTATGATAATATAAAATTGAAAAATTAAATGTATAATATATTAAATATAAAACATCTAATTACCTTTCATGGTCCTCAATATACCTTTCCCCAATAGTACCTCCCCTTCAAATTTGTTTATGGAGTCGAGATGCCAAATGTGAGGCACATTCATATTTTATGCTAATTTAGGAAGATATTGACTAATATGCACCATGCACTGATATACCATATATCCCTCCACCATAGAACCCTCAGGACGTGCTCTTTGTCTAACAAAAGACTTCAATGAATTCAACTGCCTCTCCACCATCCACGTCGACCTTGTTTGTACTGGTCTACATAATTCAATCTCCTAAACTTGGTGTATGGGGTAGTGTTGTGCATTGAGAAATTCTAGAGGTAGATACTTATGCATTTCACACATTAGTTAGGGAATTTCTCTCTTCCAATACCTTATATCTTCTTTATGGATTTATTTAGATGAAATCCACCTACAAATGATGCAATAAAATAATAGGTTTGAACAATATCAAGGCATATTTAAAATTGTAGATAAAACACAATATGTCAATAAGTTCCGCTACAAAGCACCAAAGAAACATTTTCCATATAAAATTGCATTACTTACCTCATGTATTTTCCAAGATCATATATAACTTGTTTTATGTTATTGTCAAAGTTGTTTGGGAGAGATAGAGGTAGAACATATTGTAACAAAAAGCAAATCATTAATATTTATTTTCAAGTAAGAGAAAAAAATTACTAAAAAGATGTAAAACAATATGGAAATATACCTAATAATTACCTTAATGAATGTATGTCGTTCATGTGTTTTAACCCCACCAAAATCACCTTTTTTCGTTAAGATATATTGTATGTTCGACAAAAACCTTGTCGAAAACATAATTTTTAGAATGACCTCTTTGACAACATTGCTCTGTTGCTCTGTCAATAAGCATGGAAGACTAATATTTTGTTCTCGGCCATCACCATTAGAATTAACAATCACACTTTACAATGCGTGATTAGCTTCATGGATGTCACTACAAATCTTTCCCACTCTTTCTTTGTCAGTCCTTCCATATAAGATTCACCATAACAATTATGTTAGATTCTTCCCGATATGCATTGTATCAAACAGATGAACTATTTGTAGGTGCTCGTAGTAGGGAAACCCACTGAATTGTATGGGGTAAATTTTCATTCCTCATGGAAGCCCATTCATGCCTTAACGACATTCATGAAACATAAATGAAATCTCATTAACACTAATTAATCAATATAGCTACGTACCGCGTTGAACAAAATTCACTAAAAAGAAATCATAAGATTTATATATATGATACATAAATAATTTGCATACCTTGGCGATTTCTATTATATTCCAACTTTCATAGGTGAGGTATGATTCTTCATGGTTTTTTTCTATTCTCTTCTTTACTCATCAAACACCTCCTTTCCTAAACTTCTTGAACGACGAGATTTTATCCTAGGATCACAAACTAGACATGCAAATTTACCCTTTGTTTGAAGACCTGCAAGATATGTGAATTAATGTAGCAAATTATTATTACAATTTTAAAAAATGCATGATATTTTCAAAAAATGATATAATATTAAAGCGCAACGGAAAGTTACATACCACAAAAATGTGTTAACCCAAGAGCATCATTAATTGTCCATGCAAGTATTCCATGGAATTGAAATCATTTTCTCCCTATTGGTCTAGAGATGTTATGCATAGTGATGCCAGCCCATAACTTCAGCAGCTTATTGATAAGAGGCTCAATATATACATTCATATCTTTAACTTGGTACTTACCTAATTGGTTCAACATAAATTAATTATATTTATTGATATGTCCTTATATATAAAATATATAATTATCATGCACGAAACAAAGAAATGAAATATTGTGTCATACTTTCAAGTAAATAAAGACAATTTAATTAAATACATGGAAAAATCATTACCAACATTGTGTACTCTCTCTTTATAGACATCCAATGAGGAAGGTTATTGTTTATAACAAAAATGGGCCACACTGAGTAAGTAGAACGAAGCTCTCCAAATGGATTGACACCATCACCTACCAATGAAATTCTAATATTACGAGGTTCTTATTTAAAATTGGCCATTTTTCTTCGTTGTTCTTCAATGCAGAACCATTTGCAGCCATTCGAAGAACATTGTCTTCACTTATGTTCTTTTCATGGAAATCCATAAATTGTGTTATACTTTATGTAACATCCCCAACCACCCAAGCCGAGAAATGCCACTACAATTTTTCTCTGTTACCAAACTCTAACATACACAGCCTCCCCCAGGACGGGATTGTCACACCAAGAACGCATCTCTTGGATGATTTTGAATCTATGATAACAATTAATTAATAAATAAGAATGAAATACATACATGCAATGATCAATATTCATACCACAACATAAAAGGCATGCACAATATACCATGCACAACATTAACTAGCAAGCATACATATTATAAGTACAAATCTCAGGTATAATAATTTGATACGCAATAGAAATAAATACACAAGCAAAGGAAACCATAACAGAGAGAACTTATCTTTTATAAAAGAAGACACCAACTGGCTGCAAACCAAGGATGTTCCGCCCAATCGTAGACATTATTGTTCCAAGTCTCAACAACAATATCACCCCCGAGCCAAGGTTCTAAATCCACAAGGATAGTTCCAGAGTGTTACTTGCATTCTCAAACCAGTCAGCAGTCAAGCTCTCACAGGCTTCTCCAGCACTCACATCAATCCAATTACCCATCTCTCTTCTACCCAGCCTGCACCACCCAATAGAATGGACCTCCACCCTTCTCTTCCATGCATTCCTTTGGGCAGTCCTTCTCCTTCCATGGCTCCAGTGCAGCTAGTCCAAAATCTCCATGCTGGGACTCTCAGGACTCACAGTTGTGATCAAGGATGAACACAGGATAAGCATCTCAGACATGCAGGCCTCCAAATCATGGTTGGATTACACCAATGATCTCTATAGCCAAAACAATTGTGGCTATTCTTGAACAATTCATCTTCCTTTCCCAAGCCAAGACACGAAAATGAGTAAAGATGAGTGGGTGATAGAAAAGAATGGAGTGCAGACCCCACGAGAGAGGATGAACAGTGAAAACAACGGGTGAATGAATGCATGAGGCGACCAGAAACAACACCAGAATGAGGACGGGAATGAGAGTGAGTGAATGACCAAAACGAATCAGAGAATTAGACAATCGGAGAACCCCTTCCATAGACCATAGATGGGTTTTTGTAATTCGTGAGGATCAAGAACCTCTTGGCCTTCCCCCAAGAGCTCACGTAATTTATTTCCCCCCCATTACAAAAAATGTTTAATATAAAATAAATAATCACTTAGCCCCTCAAGCCCCCTCTCTTGTGGAATCATAGCCCCCTATAACTCCAGTCCTTGTTCGTCTAGCAGTCAACAATGTATTTATTATTAATAATGATCACACACTACATTTCTTAGGAACACTGGCCTTTTCATAATTGTTTGGGCACTCTGGTCTCTCAGCAATGTAACAATACATTATTTAATATGGGGGCTCAAAACTCAGGGTATTACATCCCCTCCCCCCTTATTTTGGAACTGTCCTTAGTGCATATACAAAACATGAATCAAAATTCCAAAATTTATTCAAAAATCTGTAGGTACTCTGCCCGCATGGCATCTTCATGCACCCAGGTATCATCTTTAGGACCATAGCGGGTCCACTGAACTTTTACCAGCTCTATAACTCAATTCTAGATCATCTTGAATTTTTTGTCCAGTATTCGCACTGGCTGGACCTAAAATTCTCCCTCTGTCTCTACCTGAATCATATGCTAATCAATAACATGGTTAGGATCATGTACATATTTCTTTAGAAAAGAGACATGAAATACATTATGCACATTCATGGAAACATGCAATGCAAGCATGTATGCAATTGGCCCTATTCTGTCCAATATCTCAAATGGACCACAGAATCTGGATGTCATATTTGTACATATAACCAACTTCAAAGAGCTATTTTTGGGATTTACTTTCAAAAGCACATGATCTCCTACTTTAAATTCTCTTGTTGTCATATTCTTGTCAGCATAAACCTTCTGTCTATCTTGAGCTTCCTTTAAATTCTGCTTAATCCTAACCATCTGTTCTTCCATTTCCTTGAGAAACTCTAGCCCAAGTACCATTCTATCTACTGGGTTTTCCTAGCTTATTGGAGTACTTCATTTTCTACCATACAAGGATTCAAATGGGCTCATCTTCAATGAAGCTTGATACCCATTATTATAGGGCAACTCAACCAAGTGCGGGTAATATTCCCACTTAGATGGCTTATCCATCACATACATTCTCAAGATGTCTTCAATTAATCGGTTCACCCTTTTTGTCTACCCATCTAACTGCAGATGGTATGATGTGCTAAAGTTCATATTTGTACCAAATCCTTTGAATAATCCTTTCCAAAAATTTGAAGTAAAATTTGTGTCTCTATTTGAGACAAATGTCCTAGGTATCCCATGCAACCTAGCAATCTCCCTTGATCCGGATTTTATGAGCAGAATGAAATGAATACAGATTATTAACATCTTCTTAATAAAAAATAATAGAGATACAGTAAAACCAGTTTTCTATTCAATAATGAAATAAGCTGAAACTGTAAAATGCAGCGGAAACAAGCTTGCTAGAATGGTGGAGTCTTATCTCTGACAAGATATGTGACGGTTGCGCTCATTTGCAAGAAGATTACAATGAGGCTCTAAAGGCCTTTTACAATAAACAGGAATGCCAAAAACCCTAGACATCCAAAAACCTAACCCTAGGAGATGAAGCACCAAAAGTCATGTGGGCCCCGTTTGGGTAAGTTAGTACATTAATTTCCTGGGGTCGTAACTTTTGCATATGATCTCCGTTTTAGGCGTATGATAGCCCATTTGAAAGGTATCATTGAGGAGATTCATTTTGGGGCCTCAATCATGATGTAGGCTATCATTGAGAAGCTCAATCCCAAAAAACATTCATTTAGGCCCTCAAAATGGCCCCGAGATCCAGATTTTATGACCAGAACAAAATGAATACATATTATTAGCAGCTTCTTAACACAAAATAACAGAGATACAGTAAAACTGGTTTTCTATTCAATAATGAAAAAAACTGAAACTGTAAAATACAGCGGAAACAAGCTTGTTAGAATGGTGGAGACTTATCTCTGAGAAGAGATGTGACGGCTACGCTCATTCACAAGAAGATGATTATAATGAGGCTATGAAGGCCTTTTACAATAAACAGGAATTCCAAAAACCCTAGACATCCAAAAACCTAACCCTAGGAGATGAAGCGCCAAAAGTAATGTGGGCCCTGTTTGGGTAAGTTAGTACATTAACTTCCCGGGGTTGTAACTTTTGCATACGATCTTCATTTTAGGTGTATGATATCCCGTTGGAAAGGTATCGTTGAAGAGATTCATTTTGGGGCCTCAATCATGTCATAGTCTATCATTGAGAAGCTCAATCCCGAAAAACCTTCATTTAGGCCCTTAAAATGGCTCCGGGATCCAGATTTTATGAGCATAATGAAATGAATATAGATTGTTAATAGCTTCTTAACACAAAATAACAGAGATATAGTAAAACTGGTTTTCTATTCAATAATGAAATAAGCTGAAACAGTAAAATGCAGTGGAAACAAGCTTGTTGGAATGGTGGCGACTTATCTCTGAGAAGAGATGTGACGATTGCACTCATTCACAAGAAGATGATTACAATGAGGCTCTGAAGGCATTTTACAATAAACAGGAATGCCAAAAAAACTAGACATCCAAAAACCTAACCTTAGGAGATGAAGCACCAAAAGTCATGTGGGCCCCATTTGGGTAAGTTAGTACATTAACTTCCTAAGGTCGTAACTTTTGCATACGATCTCCGTTTTAGGCATATGATAGCCCCTTGGAAAGGTATCATTGAGGAGATTAATTTTTGGGACTCAATTATTCCATAGGCATTCATTGAGAAGCTCAATCCCAAAAAACCTTCATTTAGGCCGCCAAAATGGCCCCGAAAGTGAAAACTGCTAAAAATAGTAAATTGCCAGAAAACTGTTTTGAGCCAGTTCGAAAAGGTGGGTGGCCACAGATATCCATTTGGATCAATCCTCCCTCCTTAGGAAGCAATGGTCTCCATTGCATTGAGTTCACCCATCATATGAGGGAATTTCTGCTGAATTTGGCCCCGGGTGAGCCACTTGCCTTGGTGCAGGAGCTGCCCTGCTTTGACAACTCGATAAAGATGGATCCTTTGTTGTCGAGTTCCCTTAATCTATTTTTTCAGAATATGATTGTTGGATTCCTGTTGGATGCATTCAGGGTTGAGCTCTTTTGGTGTCAGTTGTTCTGCTACATCTGAGGTGTCCAATAATGGTGGGAAATAAGGGCGAAGGAGATCCATGTTGAACACTGGGTGCATGCCAAGGAAAGGAGGAATGTTGAGCTCAAAAGCATTATCCCCCACATCCTTGGTGATGGTGTATGACCCATAATGGAGTGGGTGAAGCTTCCGATGGGGTCCTATAAGGAGTTATTTCTGCAAGTGCAACCAAACTTTGTCTCCCACCTGAAACTTATGTGGCACCTGATGTTGATCATGGCGTTGTTTGTACTTGTCATTGGACTTCTGTAGAATATCCTGAACCTGTTGGCGGATGTGTTGGATCCGCTTAATGAACTAGGTGGCTTTGTCATCTTCAATTGGAACAGGATATGAATCGGTCGAGGTGACCCCAAGGGGAAGTGAAACATCTATGGGACCCAATGGTTGGAATCCCAACCCCACCTGAAAGGGGTTGTGGTCGATTGAGCTATGCAGATCTCGGTTGTAGCTATGTTGGACATAGGGAAGGCTCTCATCCCATGTGTGAGGGTGATTTGAATTATACATGCAAAGGATATGCACAACCATTCAATTTACGACCTCGGTTTGGCCATTTTTCTGGGGGTGGAAGGTCATGGATTTGGTTATCTTGGATTCCAGCAGTGACTAGAGGCTCAACCAGAATGTGTTGAGAAATCAACTGTCCCTATCTGAGACAATGGTTTGTGGGAGTCCAAAATGTAACCGGACCCGTTCAAAGAAGAGCTTGGTAGTGGCCTCTGTTGTGATGCTCTTCTTGCAGGCAACCAGAATCGCCATCTTAGAAAAGCAGTCAACAACCACAAAAACACAGTCATTTCCCCACTTGGTGGATGGGAGGCTCGAAATGTAGTCCATTGAGATGGATTCCCATGGAATGTCAAGAGTAGGAAGAGGGGTGTATAGGCTATGTTTCTTAGTGGTTGGTTTGGCAATAGCGCAGGAAGTGCAGGACCTAATATACTTGTTGACCTCCTGTCGGAGTTTCGGCCAGTAGAAATGTTTATGTAGCATCACCACTGTATTTTCGACATCGAAGTGTCCTGCCACACAACTGTAGTGGGTGTTAGGCGAAATATATGTCGTTATAATAACGTTGTAGTACTTGCCCAACCATTTAATTGTCAACCCGGGGTACGTAGACTGACGAAGCACACGCACTGTA
>JASDQU010736460.1:83200-95106 GCA_032191745.1 Picea mariana
GTCATGATCGAGGTACTCTAACTTTCCAATGAGCCATAAAAGTATTGTATATCACCTAAGATCCTAGTTTTTATCTTTGGACCATGTCTTGGATGAGGAGACCCATTCCTAGTATGTCAATTCTTAGAACCAAATTGATATACTACTTGTGGGATAAATATTTCTTCCTAAGGTGGTGAGAATGACCCATGAGACCTAGAAATAGAGTTTTTTCTAAGGTAATTACCCTAATCTATGTCCTTGGTGATGCAATGCATCCCATGTATGCTAAATCTTGGGATTGGACCAATGTATCTCTTATTAGTTAAATATTCATTTCAGGGGGACTATACCATGGTTCAAGGCTCAAATCATGGCCTAAAATCCCTAAAAGTAGTGTTTAGGGCTTAATACCCAAGTTGTTATCCCTAAACAAACAATTTATTGGGACAAAAGACCCTTATTTGGTTCACCAAACCTTAGAAATAGACAAATATGCCACTTATGGAATAAATATTTCTTCTCGAGGTGTTGTGTCATTATTGAGACTTTGTCGTCTTCCCATGAGTCCTAAAAGTAGTTTATATTGTCTAAACTCTTGGTTTTTGCCTTTGAACCATGTCTTGGATGAGGATATCCATCCATAATGTTTCAAACCTTAGAATTATAGCCATATGTCATTTGTGGGATAAATATTATGTTCAAAGGATTTTTTCTTAATTGGGGGCCTTATGCACAACTCACAACCCCTAATGTAATAGTTTTTGCCTCGGATAATGTCCTTAGTGAGGTGACCCATCCTTGACCTATGATAAACCTTGGAATCAATCCCATATCCCACTCACTTGATAAATATTATGTATGGATGACCCATCTCATGGAATAGTTATCCATTAATTGCCTATGAATCTTAGATATAACATTAGGGCCCAATTCCTTGTTTTTTTATCAGTAAATAATATTTTGGGCTAGGAGATCCATCCCTAGTGTACCAAAACTCAAAATCGATCATGCATTCCACTATTGAGAGAAAAATTACTTATATATGGTCTATGTCATTATCCATAGATTTAGACATTATACATGTGCCTTAGAAGTCTTGTCTAGGGACTAGGACCCTATTTTGGGGCCTAAATGATGTCCTAGGCCAAGATATTTTTATGTGGTATTTCAAAGCTATTTGAGTCTAGAAACCCTCCCATACCATCATTATATGCATCTAGTCTTACCATGTCAAATTTCATTCTATACAAGCACAAATTGAAAAAATTTCAACAGTGGACCCATTCACATGTCAGTTATAAGCGGTGTCAAGTACATGAGCAGGAGCACCTTATTTTTAGGTTTTGATAGAATAACCGAAGAATATTTGATTGTAGAATTGTTTTTTTGAGTCAAGTTTGAGTCTGGAAACCCTCCCATACCGTCAATGCATGTGTGTTGTCCTAGCATATCAAATTTCAGTCCATAAAAGCACAAAATGAAAAAATTTCAACATTGGCCCCATTCACATTAATTATTCTATAGGCTTGTTGTTTGATTGTCGAATTTTTTGTGTTATTCATGTTTGAGTCCAAAAACCCTCCCATATTTTCAATGCATGCATCTAGTCTAACGATGTCAAATTTCATTCCATACAAGCACAAATTGGAAAAATTTCAACATTGGCCCCATTCACATTAATTATTCTATAGGCTTGTCTTTGATTATCAAATTATTTGTGTGAGTCATGTTTGAGTCTGGAAACCCTCCCATACCATAATTGTATGTGTCTAGTCTAACCATGTCAAATTTTAGTCCATACAAGCACAAACTAAAAAAATTTCAACGTTGGCCCCATTAACATGTCAATTATAAGTGGGTCAAGTACATGAGCAAGTGCGCCTTATTTTTGGGTTTTGATAGAATAACCAAAAAATATTAATTAACCCTGATTGAGCTTATCTTGGTTTCTAGAATAATTAATTCTCTACTGAGCAGGGGCAACCACATGAAGGTTGAAGCTCTAATTATGCACCCTACCCACCCCCCCCACCCCCCCACCCCCTATCTTGCATCACTCTCAATTCCCCCATACCTCATTTGACATAATAAAGAACATGTAACACACTACATACAAAAATGGAATTAAACTTAAAAGCACGTAATTAACCTGTATAAGTAAACACTTAAAAAGCAATAAATCATATAATACTAAATATATAATTAATAGAATAAATCATAGAAAACATATAATCACATACCTCGTAGATTTGAACATTTAAATATTATTCATCTTCTTCTTCATCCAAATCAACAGTTGTATCATGCTCTAGTTTAGAATTGATAATGTTGAAAGGATCGTTCATATCAACATCATCATCAATGCCATTTTTGCTATCATCAATGAGAACATTGTCTGCTACATTTGGATGATCAACTTCTTCGGCTTATTCATCTGACACATCTACAGCCACCTACTCATGATCTACATCATCATCTTCTTCTTCAATATTATCTTCTTCCTCTACATGATTATACTTTACTGGTCTTCCTCTTGGATCATATCTAACAACGTATGACCAACCTGATTTACCTGGTACCTCTAAGTAAAAGACTTTCTCACATTGACTTGGAAGAACATAAGACTCTGTACATGGTTCAAATGCCCTTGTATTAACCATGGTAAATCCATTAGCATGCTCAATAACATTTCTTTCAGGATCATGTTCATGCATCAATAGCCTGTACCATTTGACCTCAAACAAAACTATTTTAAAGGAATTAAAATCACAATGAATTGTATCCTCCAAATACCCATAGTACCTATTTTCAATTTCTTCTGGATTCCTGTCACTTCTAGAGGAAAAATTAGTGACCTTAAACATTGTATTTATTCCTCAATCTGAGGTTTTCATCTTATCATCCAACCTTTTGATATGAAATTTACGACCATTACACCACATAGCCTTGTTGTGTTTCAACTACAACATGGAAAACAAGTAAAAAATGCATTGTCAATTAATAAATGTCATATAATATGGACTTAGTAAATATATATTTCAAAAAATACTTAGGTGAATATACTTGCCTTTTTATCTTTTAAACCAAAGGCTAAATCAATTTCCCTTTGCGTAAGATCAGGAAATTCATGTCGATAACGATGCATTGTTTTAATCATCATACCGACCCCTTCCCATGATAACCTACCATAGTATTCTTCACATCGTTCTATCCAACCCTCCATCCACTCAATATTGTTTTCAATGTATAAATGTAGAGAATCCCACTCTCGACCAACTATATGAAAAAATAACAATTCAATATCATTAATTAGTTATCATTGGCAAAGTTTAATATAGTTGATGGAATAAAAAAAAATGAGTATGATAATATAAAATTGAAAAATTAAATGTATAATATTAAATATACAACATCTAATTACCTTTCATGGTCCTCAATCTACCTTTCCCCAATAGTACCTCCCCTTCAAATTTGTTTATGGAGTCGAGATGCCAAATGCGAGGCACATTCATATTTTATGCTAATTTAGGAAGATATTGACTAATATGCACCATGCATTGATATACCATATATCCCTCCACCATAGAACCCTCAGGACATGCTCTTTGTCTAACAAAATCCTTCAATGACTTCAACTACCTCTCCACCATCCACGTCGACCTTGTTTGTACTGGTCTACATAATTCAATCTCCTAAACTTGGTGTATGAGGTAGTGTTCTTGTGCATTGAGAAATGCTAGAGGTAGATACTTCTGCATTTCACACATTAGTTAGGGAATTTCTCTCTTCCAATACCTTATATCTTCTTTATGGATTTATTTAGATGAAATCCACCTACAAATGATGCAATAAAATAATAGGTTTGAACAATATCAAGGCATATTTAAAATTGCAGATAAAACACAATATGTCAATAAGTTCCGCTACAAAGCACCGAAGAAACATTTTCCATATAAAATTGCATTACTTACCTCATGTATTTTCCAAGATCATATATAACTTGTTTTATGTTATTGTCAAAGTTGTCTGGGAGAGATAGAGGTAGAACATATTGTAACAAAAAGAAAATCATTAATATTTATTTTCAAGTAAGAGAAAAAAATTTCTAAAAAGATGTAAAACAATATGGAAATATACCTAATAATTACCTTAATGAATGCATGTCATTCATGTGTTTTAACCCCACCAAAATCACCTTTTTCGTTAAGATATATTGTATGTTCGACAAAAACCGCATCGAAAACATAATTTTTAGAATGACCTCTTTGACAACATTGCTCTGTTGCTCTGTCAAAAAGCATGGAAGACTAATATTTTGTTCTCGACCATCACCATTAGAATTAATAATCACACTTTGCAATGCGTGATTAGCTTCATGGATGTCACTACAAATCTTTCTCACTCTTTCTTTGTCAGTCCTTCCATCTAAGATTCACCATAACAATTATGTTAGATTATTCCCGATATGCATTGTATCAAACAAATGAACTATTTGTAGGTGCTCGTAGTAGAGAAACCTACTGAATTGTATGGGGTAAATTTTCATTCCTCATGGAAGCCCATTCATGCCTTAACGACATTCATGAAACATAAATGAAATCTCATTAACACTAATTAATCAATATAGCTACGTACCGCGTTGAACAAAATTCACTAAAAAGAAATCATAAGATTTATATATATGATACATAAATAATTTGCATACCTTGACGATTTCTATTATATTCCAACTTTCATAGGTGAGGTATGATTCTTCATGGTTTTTTTCCATTCTCTTATTTACCATTGATTTTTTCTTTATCAGTAGTTTGATAACTATGGTTCTTAGGAAGAAAGTGTTTATACTCATCAAACACCTCCTTTCCTAAACTTCTTGAACGACGAGATTTTATCCTAGGATCACAAACCAGAAATGCAAATTTACCCTTTGTTTGAAGACCTGCAAGATATGTGAATTAATGTAGCAAAATATTATTACAATTTTAAAAAATGCATGATATTTTCAAAAAATTATATAATATTAAAGCGCAACGGAAAGTTACATACCACAAAAATGTGTTAACCCAAGAGCATCATGAGTTGTCCATGCAAGTATTCCATGGAATTGAAATCTTTTTTTCCCTATTGGTCTAGAGATGTCATGCATAGTGATGCTAGCCCATAACTTCAGCAGCTTATCGATAAGAGGCTCAATATATACATTCATATCTTTAACCTGGTACTTACCTAATTGGTTCAGCATACATTAATTATATTTATTTACATGTCCTTATATATAAAAGATATAATTATCATGCATGAAACAAAGAAATGAAATATTCTGTCATACTTTCAAGTAAATAAAGACAAGTTAATTAAATACATGGAAAAATCATTACCAACATTGTGTACTCTCTCTTTATCAACATCCAATGAGGAAGGTTATTGTTTATAACAAAAATGGGCCACACTGAGTAAGTAGAACGAAGCTCTCCAAATGGATTGACACCATCAACTGCCAATGAAATTCTAATATTACGAGGTTCTTCTTTAAAATTGGCCATTTTTCTTCATTGTTCTTCAATGCATAACCATTTGCAGCCATTCGAAGAACATTGTCTTCACTTATGTTCTTTTCATGGAAATCCATAAACTATGTTATACTTTATGTAACATCCCCAACCACCCAAGCCAGGAAATGCCACTACATTTTTTCTCTGTTACCAAACTATAACATACCCAGCCTCCCCCAGGATGGGCATGCCACACTAAGAATGCACCTCTTGGATGATTTCGAATCTATGATAACAATTAATTAATAAAGAAGCATGAAATACATACATGCAGTGATCAATATTCATACCACAACATAAAAGGCATGCACAATATACCATGCACAACATTAACTGGCAAGCATGCATATTATAAGTAAAAATCTCAGGTATAATAATTTGATACGCAACAGAAATAAATACACAAGCAAAGGAAACATAGAGCACTTATCTTTTATAAAAGAAGACCCCAACTGGCTGCAGACCAAAAATTTTCCACCCAATCGTAGACATTGTTGCTCCAAGTCTCAACAACAATATCACCCCCGAGCCAGGGTTCTAAATCCACAAGGATAGTTCCATAGTGTTACTTGGATTCCCAAACTAGTCAGCACTCAAGCTCTCACAGGCTTCTCCAACACTCACAGTAATCCAATTGCCCATCTCTCTTCTACCCAGCCTGCACCACCCAACATAATGGACCTCCACCCTTCTCTTCCATGCATTCCCTCGGGAAGTTCTTCTCCTTCCATGGATCTAGTGCAGCTGGTCCAAAATATCCATGCTAGGACTCTCAGGACTCGCAGTTGTGATCAAGGATGAACACAGGATAAGCATCTCAGACATTCAGGCCTCCAAATCATGGCTAGATTACACCAACGATCTCTACAGCCAAAAAAATTGTGGCTATTCTTGAACAATTCGTCTTCCTTTCCCAAGCCAAGACACGAAAATGAGGAAAGATGAGTGGGTGATAGAAACTAATGGAGTGCAGACCCCACGAGAGAGGATGAACAGTGAAAACAATGGGTGAATGAACACGTGAGGCGACCAGAAACAACACCAGAATGGGGACAGGAATGAGAGTGAGTGAATGAACAAAATGAATGAGAGAATTAGCCAACCGAAGAACCCCTTCCATAGACCATAGACGGGTTTTTGTAATTCGTGAGGATCAAGAACCTCTTGGCCTTCCCCCAAGAGCTCACGTAATTGATTTCCCCCCCATTACACAAAATGTGTAATATAAAATAAATAAACACTTAGCCCCTCAAGCCCCCTCTCTTGTGGAATCATAGCCCCCTATAACTCCAGTCCTTGTTTGTCTAGCAATCAACGATGTATTTATTATTAATAATGATCACACATTACATTTCTTAGGAACACTGGCCTTTTCATAATTGTTTGGGCACTCTGGTCTCTCAGCAATGTAACAATACATTATTTAATATGGAGGCTCAAAACTCAAGGTGTTACATCCCCTCCCCCCTTATTTTGGAACTGTCCTTAGTGCATATACAAAACATGAATCAAAATTCCAAAATTTATTCAAAAATCTATAGGTACTTTTCCCGCATGGCATCTTCATGCACCCAGGTATCATCTTCAAGACCATAGCGGGTCTACTGAACTTTTACCAGCTTTATAACTCGATTCTAGATCATTTTGAATTTTTTGTCTAGTATTTGCACTGGCTGGACTTAAAATTCTCCCTATGTCTCTACCTGAATCAGATACTAATCAATAACATGGTTAGGATCATGTACATATTTCTTTAGCAAAGAGACATGAAATACATTATGCACATTCGTGGAAACATGCAATGCAAGCATGTATGCAACTAGCCCTATTCTATCCAATATCTCAAATGGACCACAGAATCTGGCTGTCATATTTGTATAGCTAACCAACTTCAAAGAGCTCTTCTTGGGATTTACTTTCAAAAGCACATGATCTCCTACTTTAAATTCTCTTCTTGTCCTATTCTTGTTCACATAAACCTTCTGTCTATCTTGAGCTTCCTTTAAATTCTGCTTAATCTTAACCATCTAGTCTTCCAATTCCTTGAGAAACTCTGGCCCAAGTACCATTCTATCTACTGGGTTTTCCTAGCTTACTAGAGTACTACATTTTCTACCATACAAGGCTTCAAATGGGCTCATCTTCAATGAAGCTTAATACCCATTATTATAGGGCAACTCAACCAAGTGCGAGTAATATTCCCACTTAGATGGCTTATCCATCACATACATTCTCAAGATGTCTTCAATTACTCGGTTGACCCTTTTTGTCTACCCATCTGACTGCAGATGGTATGATTTGCTAAAGTTCATATTTGTACCGAATCCTTTCCAAAAATTTGAAGTAAAATTTGTGTCTTTGTTTGAGACAAATGTCCTAGGTATCCCATGCAACCTAGCAATCTCCCTTGATCTCGATTTTATGAGCAGAACGAAATGAATACAGATTATTAACATCTTCTTAACACAAAATAACAAAGATACAGTAAAACTGGTTTTCTATTCAATAATGAAATAAGCTGAAACTGTAAAATGCAGCAAAAACAAGCTTGCTGGAATGGTGGCGGCTTATCTCTAAGAAGAGATGTGATGGCTACGCTCATTCGCAAGAAGATGATTACAATGAGGCTCTGAAGGCCTTTTACAATAAACAAGAATGCCAAAAACCCTAGACATCCAAAAACCTAACCCTAGGAGATGAACCGCCAAAAGTCATGTGGGCCCCGTTTGGGTAAGTTAGTACATTAACTTCCGGGGGTCGTAAGTTTTGCATATGATCTTCGTTTTAGGCGTATGACCACCCGTTTGAAAGGTATCATTGAGGAGATTCATTTTGGGGCCTCAATCATGCCATAGGCTATCATTGAGAAGCTCAATCATGAAAAACCTTCATTTAGGCCCTCAAAATGGCCCCGGGATCTGGATTTTATGACCAGAATGAAATGAATACAGATTATTAGCAGCTTCTTAACAAAAAATAACAGAGATACAGTAAAACTAGTTTTCTATTCAATAATGACATAAGTTGAAACTGTAAAATGCAGCGAAAACAAGCTTGCTAGAATGGTGGCGGCTTATCTCTAAGAAGAGATGTGGCGGCTGTGCTCATTCACAAGAAGATGATTACAATGAGGCTCTAAAGGCCTTTTACAATAAACATGAATTCTAAAAACCCTAGACATCCAAAAACCTAACCCTAGGAGATGAAGCGTCAAAAGTCATGTGGGCCCCATTTGGGTAAGTTAGTACATTAACTTCCCGGGGTCGTAACTTTTGCATACGATCTTCATTTTAGGCGTATGATAGCCCATTGGAAAGGTATCATTGAGGAGATTCATTTTGGGGCCTCAATCTTGTTGTAGTCTATCATTGAGAAGCTCAATCACAAAAAACCTTCATTTAGGCCCTCAAAATGGCCCCGGGATCCAGATTTTATGAGCAAAACGAAATGAATACATATTATTAACAGATTCTTAACACAAAATAACAGAGATACAATAAAACTGGTTTTCTATTCAATAATGAAATAAGTTGAAACTGTAAAATGCAGCAGAAACAAGCTTGTTGGAATGGTGGTGGCTTATCTCTAAGAAGAGATGTGACGGTTGCGCTCATTCACAAGAAGATGATTACAATGAGGCTCTGAAGGCCTTTTACAATAAACAGGAATGCTAGAAACCCTAGACATCCAAAAAGCTAACCTTAGGAGATGAAGCGCCAAAAGTCATGTGAGCCCCATTTGGGTAAGTTAGTACATTAACTTCCCGGGGTCGTAACTTTTGCATACGATCTCCGTTTTAGGCGTATGATAGCCTGTTGGAAAGGTATCATTGAGGAGATTCATTTTTGGGCCTCAATTATTCCATATACCATCATTGAGAATCTCAATCCTGAAAAACCTTCATTTAGGCCATCAAAATGGCCCCGGAAGTGAAAACTGCTAAAAATAGTAAATTGACAGAAAACTATTTTGAGCCGGTTCAAAAAGGTGGGTGGCCACCGATATCCATCTGGATCAATCCTCCCTCCTTATCAAGCAATGGTCTCCATTGTGTTGATTTCCCCCCTCAGATGAGGAAATTTCTGCTGAATTTGGCCCCGGGTGAGCCACTTGCCTTGGTGCAGGAGCTGCCCCTGCTTTGACGACTCGATAAAGTTGGATTCTTTGCTGTCATGTTCCCTTAATATGTGTGTTTAAAATATGATCGTTTGATTCCTGTTGGATGCATTCGGGGTTGATCTCTTTTGGTTTCAGCTATTCTGCTACATCTGAGGTGTCCAATAATGGTGGGAAATAAGGGAGAAGGAGATCCATGTTGAACACTGGGTGTAGGCCAAGGAAAGAACGAATGTTGAGCTCAAAAGAATTATCCCCCACGGCCTTGGTGATGGTGTACGGCCCATAATGGAGTGGGTGAAGCTTCCGATGGGGTCTTATAAGGCGTTCTTTCTGCAAGTGCAACCAAACTTTGTCTCCCACCTGAAACTTATGTGGCACCTGATGTTGATCATGGCGTTGTTTGTACTTGTCATTGGACTTATGTAGGATATCCTGAACCTATTGGCGGATGTGTTGGATCCACTCATTGAAATGGGTGGCTTTGTCAGCTTCAGTTGGAACAGGAGATGAGTCGATCGAGGTGACCCCAAGGGGAAGTGCAACATCTATGGGACCCAATGGTTGGAATCCCAACCCCACCTGAAAGGGGTTTTGGTCGGTTGAGCTATGTAGAGCTTGGTTGTAGCTATGTTGGACATAGGGAAAGATCTCATCCCATGTGTGAGGGTGCTTTGAATTATACATGCGAAGGATATGCACAACCATTCAATTTACGACCTTAGTTTGGCCATTTGTCTTGGAGTGGAAGGTCATGGATTTGGTTAGCTTGGTGTCCAGCAGTGACCAGAGGCTCGACCAGAATGTGCTGAGAAATCGATTGTCCCTATCTGAGAAAATGGTTTTTGGGAGTCCAAAATGTACCCAGACCCGTTCAAAGAAGAGCTTGGCAGTGGCCTCTGTTGTGATGCTCTTCTTGCAGGCAACCAGAATCGCCATCTTAGAAAAGCGGTCAACAACCACAAAAACATAGTCATTTCCCCACTTGGTGGATGGGAGGCCCGAAATGTAGTCCATTGAGATGGATTCCCATGGTCTGTCAGGAGTAGGAATAGGGGTGTACAGGCCTTGTTTCTTAGTGGTTGGTTTGGCAATACGCAGGTAGTGCAGGACCTGATATACTTGCTGACCTCCTGTTGGAGTTTCGGCCAGTAGAAATGTTTTTGTAGCATCGCCACTGTCTTTTCGATGCTGAAGTGTCCTGCCACACGACTGTAGTGGGATTCCCAGATCAGCTTCATTCGCTCGCTTGATGGAACACAGATATGACCCATACGACACAACAACCCATCCTGAAGATAGAAATTATTGACAACTATGTTTGCACCCAACATTTGGTAGGTGGTGGAAAAGTCCAGGTTCATCTCATAGAGTTGGGGCCATCCAGAGATCTCATGGTCGCAATAGTCTAGCAGCATGGTGAGTGTCGTGACTAGTGGTCTGTTGAGGCAATCAACGATGTGATTGGTGCTTCCTGTTTTATACTTGATGTTAAGGTGGAATTGCTGCAAGTATGTGGACCACTTTTGATGGCAGTCATTTTGCAATTTTCCTTGTGTTTGCATAAACTACATTGGCTTATGATCAGCGTGGATGACTGTCTCCTTCCCAAGAAGGTAATGTCGCCAATGGCGGTAGGCTTGTACAATGGAGTACATTTCTTTTTCATAATTAGGGTACTTACTGACAACATCGGATAGTGTCTCACTATGATAGGTCATGGGGTGGTCGTGCTGAGTGAGAACGGTGCCCACAGCATAATCTGAAGAATCTGTCTCGATCTCAAAGGGATGTTGCAAGTCTGGTAGTGAAAGTATTGGGGATGAGCACAAGCGTTGCTTCAAATCATTGAACTCTTGTTGTTGGGACCGACCCCACGCAAATTTTTCCTTACCACCACCCCTGGTGATTTCGCTGAGGGCCCATGCAATATGGGAGAATCCCAACACAGACCTACAGTAGAAATTGGCAAGGCCCAAGAAGCTCTGAAAATCAGTGAGTGTGGTTGGGGCTGGCCATTCATGGATGACTTCGATCTTGGCTAGATCCACATGTAAACCATGTTGATCAATGATGTAGCCCAAGTAATGGACCATGTCCATGTCGAAGGATCGTTTTTCCAAGTTAGTGTATAGCTTGTGTTGTTGCAGGGTGTGCAGAACCTGCTGAATATGCTACAAGTGTTCGGCCCAAGTCTTGCTGTAAATGAGAATGTCATCCAGATACACCACTACAAAATTATTGGTGAATGGTCAC
>JASDQU010736460.1:95206-106735 GCA_032191745.1 Picea mariana
AGGGCATGCCAGATAGGAGGGAACACTGTTTCAAGCCTACATGTGAGGAGAAGGAGGTCGAGGGAACACCAGAGAGAGGAGGGAACACGAGAAGAACGAGATCGAGGGCACACTGAAGAAGGAGATCGAGGTCACACCGGAGGAGAAAAAATTCGTAGAGGGTGGAGGAGACCGGGCTAAAGGGAACAACGTGAGCAATAAAAATTCGACAATCAATTCAACATGGTTGTTAGTCTCCCTGCAAAACCTTGTCAGTTCTCATTTTGCATGTCTTTAATTCTCACATGGATGGTTTTAAGAAACTATGAGCTGAGGTCCCATCTTCATTTTTGTTTCCCAAATTTTATTTACATTTTTCTTGTGATTGGCACATTGGTGGAATTATTTTGTGTTCTCATCTCTATTGAGAGCCATATTTCTCTTATTTTAAGTCTTCTGGTATTTTCCTCATCAACAACCAACTTCCTTTTTTTTCTATTCCAATTCCCTAATTTGACCCTTAAGAAAATCATTGGAAACCCATCTATCTCAGTACAAACTAGGGCCTCAACCTTGATTTCAACAAAATATAGTTCTATATCACCCTGATCCTTTTTTTGATGGGACCAAGTCGTAATTACCTTTTTCATGGACTTCAAATTTGATTCGAATTGAGTACTTGTTGGTTCCCTAAGAGTGGCATCATAAAGGACCCACTTTTCCTTCATTAGATTAACAAACTCTTCCTCCTCCAAGTTGGAGTGATTTGGATAAAATCAATATCAACTAGCCCAACATCTTCCATTTTCCTTTTGAAAAAAATCAAATAGAGGATCTAGGTGTGCTACACTCCCCTAAATCTCCGCTCTACTTAAAAGTGAAATTCAAACCCCCTCCTAGAATTATGATCCCTTGCTTCAAAATTCTTGATCATAGAGAGCTTGCCAAAAAGACTCTCTATATTCATAGGGTCCATATATATTAAAAACTATGAACAAATCCCCTAGCTTCTAGGAGAAGAGGTCCACACCTATACCATTGTCAAGTAAAATAGAGCTAAATACACTTAAATATATTTTCCTCCACCTAGTAATAAGCCCCCTAATCTGTCTACTGAATCAATGGAGATAAATTTCAACCCTCTAATATCTAAGCCAATTTACTTGATATCATTTCCACATCACCCATTGTTTCCTAATTTATAATAATAATAATAATAATAATAATTATAATTAACATATTTATTACAGTAGTCATTACAATAATTTTTTATTTTTAATCATAACCATAATTAATAATTTTTTTTATTTTTAATCATAATCATAATTAATAAGTTTTAATAATATTTATAATAATGCTTATTAATTTTTCATTATATTAATTATTTTTAGTGGTAAATTCAATGCTACTGTGACACATAAACAATGATCAATATGGATTTGTATCAACACATGTGTTTCTTACACGATTAGGCACTTACCTTCTCAGCGGAGAAGCACATCTCTTCCAAATTGTTTCCTCCTCTTTGACACTTTCATAAAACATAAGTCATGGGATACACTTCAACTATTTGACTTAGCCTTGTAGTATATACTATCACCAATCTGATGTCTACGATATCCTCTTTCACATTGGGTCACCAAGGCCCCATAATGAGTTATAGTCCCTAGGGTAGAGGAATTCTTAGCATGCCAAACCAAATGGAATGACATTCCTCATGACCATAAAAGGGTTGAGCCTCATTCCCCTCACAACTTGCAATATTCCTTGTTTAAGGCCCAACTATGTAGAGAGTCCTTGGGGAGAATCAAGCTCAAATGGATTGGTCTTATATTCAAGCCCCCTCTCATATTGAATCCTATAGCTATAGAGGAACTAGATGAAGAAAAGGATAAGGAGGAATGGAATAATGTAGAAAAGGATATAGGTTATCATGGAAAGGGAGTCATTAACCAATTTGTGGCATATGACCTCAGGAAAACATGTAAATATTAGGGAAAATAAGGTAGAAGAAAGGGTAGTAGGAGAAACATGAAACATTTTTGAATTGCACGAGGATGAAAAGATATTTATCTAGGGGGTTATGATAGGCCTCCTAATTGATGTACATCGAGGCCCATTATAGGGATGATGTGACCTTCCTTGTACATGAAAAGACATGTTTTGAATATGACTAATATAAATATCTTAGGATTTGTGCATTTGTATATTATGAGATGATTGAATGATTGATTTGTGTGCTATGTCTTAGTCTAGTTGTGATTTTGATAAATTTATGCATTTCTAAAGGTGTACCAACCCATTTCTCAAGCTGATCGAATTCTAAGGGAAGTCTTCACCAACCTACATCTAAGATAAAAAAGGAGATTATGTCACCTCTTCAATCTCCAAAGGAGATTATGTATTCAATGTCTTAAGACACTCAATCAAGCACTATCTCAATTCAAATCTCTAATTGAGGAAGATCAATTTAAGAGGGGATTTGACCCTTGAAACAATGATACCTGATTATAGGGATGCTTAAGACAATATCCCTTTAATCAATGACTGATTGAAGGGTTGATTAATGTGTACTTTTTGTATAGCTAGTAGTTAGGGGTTATCCTTATTTTAGTCTTATAATTCGTAGCATTGAAAACTCCATTTTGAGCTAGTGCATTTGAACTTATTAAGGACAAATTGTAGTTATGAATTAATCTCTTAATGGAGAAAGTGTGTTCTTAGATTTCTTTCTCTTAGTGTTTTCTCTAGGTTCCTTGTATGTGCTATTATCTTTCATTTATATAGTTGTCTTTAGTTAATCTTATCACTATTTTTTGTTATGTACCATTTCCTGCAAGTATTCTTAGTTTCATTGATGTAGGAGCATCGCCAACATCAAGCGAGCGTGGGGCAACACCAACACATTTTGGGCACATGATGAATTGTTTAAAAACTTTTGAAGATGGATGCGCCAAACGTAAATGTAATAGTTAAGGAGAGGCATACTTCTTGATTTGTAATCAGACCTTGAGTGTCCCGCTCTCGTCTGAAGGACTAAGAAGGCATTTATGTTAATTAATGTTAGTAGGTAGCTTTGAATTCTCAGATTAGACAGTTTTAGGAGTCGGAGGGAAAACAAATATAGACACCCTCATTGTGTAGTTGTAACATTATTATGATTATGAGAAGAGAGCATAGGAGAGCAGAAGCAGAGAGCTGTAGTTGAAAACACCCATGTATAGAGATTTGAACTAATAGAAAGAGCTTCGATTCAAATTCATGGTGTCGTATTTGTTCTCTGTGTATGCATTGTGAATGTTATGCTCATGGATGTTTATTCCCTATTATGCATTTTCTTTGATGTGTGAATGTATGATTTCTTGTTAAATGTCTGAAATCTGAGAGAGAGAGAGAGAGTAAGGGAAATGAGTTTCAATTGTTTCTCTATCTGAGAAAGAGTTCTTGCAAGGAGTGCAGTTGAATTGTCCGCAAGGAGTGTGTTGACAAGAGTTCAGAGTTTTATCTCTGAAAGCTCAGAAGGGTTAGCTTTTGTTCTCATTTCCTCAGAAGTGCAGTTAGGCACAGGAGTCGTGAAAAGTGTGTGCATAGGCCGAGTAAAGTCTCAGAGTTTGCGAACTCGAGAAATTGTTGAAGGACTACTGCTGCAAGGGGTGCGCAGAGTCAAAGGACTTCAATTCTTTGAAGTAATTGAAGGATTTNCATGAATTTTAGTGCCTTGAAGTATTGGAAGAAGGCACAGCGACATTATTTCGCGGTTGGACAAGTTTTGCAAAAGAACACTTGGTTCATTTCACAGAAATCGTCAAGGAGGAAATTGACGGTTAGAATCCTCCATGGAGGAGTCGCGAAGTAGCGGAAGCAGTCAGATCTCGTAGAGGAGCAGGGAATTTATGGTCGGGAGAAATTGAAGCCGTTGGATCACCCACATATTTCGCATCTCGGGGTTTCAGGAGTTGGAAGGTCAAAATATTTGCATCAATATTCGCGAGATCATGAAAGGCGAAGTCCCAAAATAGTGAAGGAATCTGAGTCATCTGCTAGAAGGAGGACATGTGTCCCGAGATCACCCGTATCGGGGACTCGGACATCGGAGGTCAGAAAGGGAGGTCATTCAACTTCGTGAGTGGCGAAGCTGCGAAGTGAATCAGGACCATCCATCTGGGAGTGGATAGGTGGCATACTCGCTGACACGGAGGTCAGACCTTCCGTTGACCATTTTGGGGTTTCGTGGGTCGGAGGTCTAAGAGAACAACATCCAGACTAGTGAAGTTGTGAGGTCCAAAACTCCAAAAAATGTGGGAAGTTCCATGTGGGACCTACGTTGATGACGTGTCGAAATTTCGTCGTTTCGGCATATCAGAGGATAAGAGGGAGAGACTCTTGTCCCGAAGTCGCAAGAAGCGAAGTTGCAAAGTGCTGAGGTTGCACATAAGAGACACGTGGCAGAACTGCACAGTGGGCCCGAAAATTTAACCAACGGACACACGTCACCTATAGGGAGTAGTCAACACCCCATTGACCTCTCGCATCTCGGGGATTCGGGAGATAAGGGAACGGAAGCTCGAGCCTTCAACTTGCGAAGTCGCAAGTAGCGAGAACGAGAGGATAAAATTCAAATCTCACCTCTCGGGGGTTCGGGAAGGAAAGGTTCCAAGGTTGAACCTTCGAACTCGCGAAGGCACGAGAGGCAAAAAGCGCTAGTGCTTAGCCTAGCTGACGGTCGCACAAGGAGGGCGCTGACAAAGTAAGAGCTATAGCCATTTCGCGATTTTGGATATTGCAGAATTGGAGGAGGAAGAGTCGAGGTTTCAACTAGCGAACTCGCGAAATCGCGAACTCGCGAATCGTGAAAAAGAACCCTTGGATCGATTTGAAAGGGGATTCCAGCAGAGAATCCGAAAGAGCCGATCCGGATCGAATGGAATATAGAACAATCCTGTGAACGGATCTTGGCCCGAGGGCCGATAGGTTTGTGCCATTCATGTAGTAGTTTTCCAACATGTCATTTCAAGTAGGTTAGATGCTTTATGTCATACATTAGACAATGTTTTAAACTCTATTTTATAGAAATTTAATTTCATCTTTGCATGATATTTACAACATGTCAATTCAAGTAGAGTTAGTTAATTTATGTCATTTCATTAGTAGGTTCTTTTAACTTTGTTTTGCAGCCATTTAAATTATGTATTTCCAACAACATAGTCATTTTATAGCATGTCATTTCCATCTTTCATTTGATTTATGATCTTTACATTTCATCCTTCTCTTCCCATGCTTATTATCTCATCTTATCCTATGACTCTAAGGTGATCCTTGCTTCACACAATTGGTTGATTGGGTACCCTTATGACTATTGTCATCTCCCTCTCTAACAAAGTGGCAAACACTCTCCACACCCCATACTCTTGGTGCCCTTAACTTGGGGTAGATAGAGTGTAGAGACATCAATAGTGGAGAGTAAGGAAACATAAGTAAAGAGGTTGATTAGGCATCCCTTCTTGTTGTTAGAGTAGTTCCAACATTCCTAGAGTTATCATGTTTTTTTTAGTAGATATTTGTCCTGGTGTAGTTTGGAAATATGTGCATAGTGCCTCATCAAAGTATTATATTCTTGGGTTGAAAATTTAAATTTAAGCTAAGGAGTTCAACATTCTTGCTTAAATTCTTTGGCCCACCACGCTCCCTATTTAGAACAACAACATTTCCAATCTAACACCATCATTTGACCTATGGTTACAAATTTGTACTTCATTGATAGACACAAGCAAACCACTAGGAACTTACCTTCTCAGCGGAGCCACATCTCTTCCAACTTGTTTCCTCCCCTTTGACACTTTCATAAACCATAAGTCATGGGATACACTTCAACTATCTGAATTAGCCTTTAGTATATACTATCACCATTCTGATGTCTATGATCTCCTCTTTCACATTGGGTCACCAATGCCCCATAATGTGTTACAACCCTCCTTGCACTACACCAATGATCCCTCATTAAAGTGCCCTCATATGCATACTCATGGGATAATCTCTAAGGTTATTCTCTATGCAACTCTCATATGCCATATCTCTCGTTCAACATTTTTTCAATCCTTA
Organism: Picea mariana; assembly: GCA_032191745.1. Classification (NCBI taxonomy): domain Eukaryota; kingdom Viridiplantae; phylum Streptophyta; class Pinopsida; order Pinales; family Pinaceae; genus Picea; species Picea mariana. The sequence continues at coordinate 101,285 of JASDQU010736460.1, forward strand.
TTCTTTGTATATGGACAAACTACTAGTTTCACCATTGATATTAATTGATGGTCTGCATATCCTACAACTCTAGTTTAATCCACTTCTCTATGTAACTCCACATTTAGTTGGAAAAGAATTGACAACCATTTTTTAGCATATTGGTATGTTTCAAGGTTTGTATAAAGGAAGGAATGCTTTCAATCTAAATCAAGAGGAATTGATACAAAACAAGGGAATCCTTACCAAGTTCAGCATCTAAGGAAAGCTCGAGAATGCCCAACCCGTCAACTCTCTCAACTAGCTAGCATGGGGAATGAGTGTCACTCCTTCCTTGAGGTCACATCCATCTAGGGGATTCTTACACATTTAATAATTAACATATTGATGTGTTAGTTGGATATTTAGTTAGAGCACACATTTCAATATTTGAGCTACTTGCATATGCATATAATATTGAATTCCTATTTTTGAGTGATGTGAATACATATAATAGGGTTTTGACTTGGAGAAGTATGTAAACCTACAAGAAGGAAATTTTCCTCATCAATAAGACTAATCTATTTGATTTTCCTAATCAAGAAGACTCATCAATATTTTGAAATTGTGATCTAATTTGGGTATGCACAAGGCACTTTAAGAGAAAGTGATTTTCAAATTCATCCCTCTTAGTATCACAAATATGATATATTCTTTCATCCCACAATGTTTTTGGAATTGTCCAACACCAATTCCAAGGCTCTTCCTAGTAGACCAATTCGGATAGTAAACCTTGGGGGATATCTTCAAATAGATCCCTTGTATAATATACATAGAGATGTGGGATAGCACCTACCATGAACAACTGTATGGAGACCAATTATTAAGTCATCATAGCGAAAAACAAAAAATTCGCTTGCCATTACCCTTGCCATGGAAAAATTGGAGGAAAATCGTTTGATGTGAGATGATGTTGGCTCAAGGTTGGATGTTGTTGAATGCAGTTCACATTTCATGACTTTCAAGTAAACAATTGTCATCTCTTCCAAAATACTTGGCTCACTAACTTATCTTCTCATTTTATTGAGTGTAGGTACCACCAAATAGTTACCTGTCAGATCTATCTTCCTCGAGTGAGGATCAATATATACTAGGAGAGGTTGAAAGTGAGACGTATTGTAATAGATATAACAATTATAGATCAACTAGAGATGAAAAGGCAAGGGGAAGATTTTGTAGACACATGAAATTTTTTATTGTCGAAGGAGGGTCAAGTGATTGTGATGATGAGAGAATAGGTGACATTGAGTTTCCCTTGAGGTATAGACATCTAGTGCAACGATGGGTACCTAAGGAGCTACCTCAATTGGAAACATATTTCTTCATCAATGGGAGAATGTATCACATTGATCCATTGTCCTTACATGGATTGGGGCTATTTTCCATGGATGTCATAAAGGTCAAATATGACACTGTAATTGAATTGATGGAGTATGTCGGACCATGCTATAAATACAATCATTGTTTGATGTTGGTTCGATATAGGCAAAGTATGTGAAGATACAGAGTTGCTGCAAGTTATATACAACTACTAGACAACAATAAAAATAAAGGGGCGACTATGTATAATGATGGAAGGCCAAAAGCTTCTGGAAATATTGCGGGATTTATAAATAGTACACGACCATGGACAACAAATAAGAAACCGAATTACATATTTGAGGGGCGTGAAGGAAATCATATATTCACATGTGCAAAAAAATCAATAGTTGCAGGTGAAGAGATGTTGATCGATTACAATTTGAATCAAATAGATGGAGGGGATGCTACTATGGGGGTAAATATCTTATATACCATCTAAGAAAACCTTTTATCAATCACTCTAATTATTTATTTTATGTATTAATTACCTTATATACCATTTAACTGAACCATTTGCATTAATTGTCTTACTTCTTGTGTTGTTGCACAGTGATCATGCCCGGAAGCCTGCATGATCTAGACGCAGCTCCGATCATGTAAACTTCGATGTAATAACAATTTTTTTATTATATAATAGTTGTTAATATTCAAACTTTTCCATGCTTATGAGGTCAATATTTCAAGAAGATATAATTTTTATTATACTGTGGTAGGGGGTCGGTCGTCATATAACATAACTTGTAGCATATGCACCTGAGGTAAATATCAATGTAATAGTAATTCACTATTCTTTTTTTAGTTGATGACATTTATTAAACATGTTTAATTCTGTAGTTTTAAATTTGAATACATCTTGCTTCTTGTGTTGTGGTAGGGTGATAGTGGCCGGAAGCCACACCTAGTGGAGGCAGCTCTGATCAGGTAAACATCTATGTAATAGCAACAATTTTTTTATATTATATAATAGTTGTTAACATTCAATATTTTCTGTGCTTATGAGCTCAATATTTCCATATGATAACATGCTTATTCTATTGTGGAAGGGGGCTAGTCCTCGACGTACAACAAAACATGTCACTTCTATGTCTGAGGTAAACGTAAATATGATTACAATATCTATTTTTTTTTAATGTTACAATTATTTTCATAAATTTTATTGATTGATTTATTGTGTCGGGGTGACTGTGGAAAGTCACCTGCAGCTACATCAGTCCAGGGTGACCATGGAAAGTCACCTGCTGTGCCACATCAGGTAAATGTTAATAGTAACTAAATATGATTACAATAACTAAATTTCTTTATTGTTAAAATTAATTTTATTAATTTTATTGATTAATCTATTGTGGCAGGGTGACCATGGGAAGTCACCTAGGGCTAGATCAGTCCAGGGTGACTGTGGGAATTCACCATCAATGCCGCATCAAGTAAGTGTTAGTGTAATAGTAACTAAATTTGATTACAATAACTAAATTTATTTAATGTTAAAATTAATTTCATTAATTTTATTGATTAATGTATTGTGGAAGGGTGACCATGGCAAGTCACCCACAATGCCACATCATGTGTCGCATCAGGTAAGTGTTAGTGTATAATAGTAACTAAATTTGATTACAATAACCAAATTCCTTTAATGTTAAAATTAATTTCTTTAATTTTATTGTTTGATGTTTGTAGTCCACACTCGATATGGATGATGAGGTGTTTGAGGAAGAAATATTTTATTCGACAAACCCAATGGAAATTGTCTGGAAGGCCATGAAAAGGGAAAACATAGAATTACTTGATTTGATTAGCAGAAGACTCATGACGAAGGAGATCAGCTCAAGAATTAATGAATTGAAAGCTCAAATACATTCTTATTGGGTAAGTGGCATCTTTACATAACTTTATCAACTATGACATATATTCATTTATGATTTTTAGTTTTATATTTTTTATATGATCTGATAAAGTCAAGTATTCCTTTTGTAGGAGTTTTTAAAACCCGAGAGTGGACAACCTACAAAGACCGTTATTGGTAGAAATGATTCTACAGTGCAACCACAATGTCAGCATAGCATACTGGTGAGGAGTTTTTACTCTCCCGAGGTTGGCCTCGAATTAGATGATGATCATACTAATTTTGAGAAGCATGACATGCCCGAGTAGGGCCATACAGACACTGGGACTCCACACAATGTTGAAGATGAACCCAATGTTGATTGTGAGGAAGCTTATCCTAGAGAAGCATGGGTGAAAAACACGAGAACACTAGATCTCACCTTTCTGGTGGATGACATACGTGTTCCAATAAAGACAGAAAATATTACATGTATTTATTAATTAATTGATTGGTTTTTATCATGTAATTGAAACACACATATGTCAAAATTATTTTAAATTAATGATCATAAAGTTTTTGCAAGAAATAATGTATTCTATAGGAACTTGAATGACAATGCATTGGAGCCTTTTGGCCCCACCATTCACACAAGGTGGAATGGCCAAGATAGAAATTTGAAAGATGAATTGATAAGCCATATGGTAAAATTGTTTGGAAATACATTCAACAAAAAAGTGGTCAGCCAGTTAGATGGTGAGAGTTTGAAATATACAAGGGCCCAGTATAGGCAAAGATTGGAAGAAAACCTCAAGTATGAGAACCCTCCCATGGTTTCAGAGAAAGAGTGGAAGGAACTGATAGAGCATGCAAATGACATTTTTCTAAAAAGACAAGGAAAAGAACCACGACATGGTAAAGAAAGGTACGACACATATCATATTTTTAGTGAAATATACTCAATTTTTTTATTTTTATTTTTGTTTTAAATAACAATTGCGACATCTAACATATTTCAAAATTTTCATAGGATTCCTGACACCTCCAAATAAACAAAGGTTAGAGTGGAAAAGCACAGGAAACATAAATTGGGCCAGGGTAGCTACAAAAAACTAAGAGCACGAATCATAAGAATTAAATGATTAATTGTGGTGAATATTATTTGACAGTAGCAAACAAATAATTGTTTTATTACAAACAATTTTAATGATGTTATGCATTGCATGGAAATACGTTCAAATCTGCTGCCACCGAGGAAGACCTAAACCTTGGTTTCAAGTTTGGTTTTCAAAGTGTGGTTGAATATCGAAAAATCTTGGGGTAGACACCAATCTCCCTAATGATACAAATGTAGGTAAATAAAATCAATAAGGCCATAATTGTAGTATACTTGGAAAATCTATTCATGATTTATTATATTACCAATAACTAAAAGTTTATGTTTGTTTTAAGCAGGAGAGAAACCGAAGCAGTGAGGGTAGTGGTACTCAACAAATACCAGTTGATAGTGGGGAGCGCCTATCACATGATATTGGGGAGCACCTATCACATGATATTGGGGAGCATACTAGCCATTCAGGTGTGTATGCTTTAGAAATAAAAGTATCTATTATGATTATAGATATTTATTTGCTGATGTGTACTTATAAAGTTTCTTCTTTCAATGGAAGAGCATGTAGCTCATGAGGGTGAACTGCAAGAGGAACAAACAACGCAAGCAATGAACACACCAGTTGTCACGGTTGGACATATAGGTAAAGAGAAATATTGTCATGTTATTCGAAATAATGAAATAGTTATTTCACTAATATTTTAGCATATCAATATGATAATTTTCGTTGTTGTAGCTGACTCCCATTTGCAGCTTCCTCCACGCCCTTCTCATCGACGTACCATAAGTATGGTATGCGAGTGCATGGTAACACAATCAACACAAGGACAAGGTGAAATAAATACATTTCCAGATGAGGATGATGATATCCCACTCGTGGGTTTTATGAGAAAAAAACCTAAAAAAAAACTGATTGTATAAATTTATGACTTGTATTTTGATGACTATCGTTATTAATATGAATGAATGTTTATATGACTTGCCTCCTTATGCATGAATGTTTATATGTTTTGATGACTTACCTACGTATTCATGAATAATTATATGTTTTGATGAATTGCCTACCTATGCATGAATGTTTATATGTTTTCTATGTAAAAGAAATAATTTATTGGGTAAGGGGAATTGAGATCAATGTGAG
>JASDQU010736460.1:106848-120012 GCA_032191745.1 Picea mariana
GGGAATAACCTATTCTCAAAACAAAGAGAAGTTCATTAAGGTATTCCACTTTAGTATTTATAGAGTCTTTTACATGTTTAAATGCTTGTTTATTTGCGTATATATTATTTACTCATATAAAATTTTTGTCTTCGATGATTTCTGCATGTCTTGGTGATGGAAATGCAACTCGTGAAAAAATCTTATCAAGTTGTATGGGATGATGGACCTAGTGAAAGGACATTGATAAGATAAGGGTTTTGACATGTTTTTTATAGTCTAGTTAGCCCATTGGTTTTATTCTATTAATAGTTGATAATTGGGTGCCTATTTTATAATTGCATGTGAAAAAGAGGGACAAAGGACACGTTGGATGGTTTGTGGCAATATCATGTAGAGAATGATCGATTTCCCTAAATAAAGGTCTTGATTTTCAATCATTTCTATCACAAAGTATGTTTGCTATATGTTTTGCAGTGCCCATCCATTGCATTTCCTGCTCCATGTCATGATTTGAAGCTATGATCATCTTCAAATGGTTCAAAAGTAACATTTAGACCAAATTTCATTACTTGAAATTTACTTCAGAAAGTTCCCACAATCAATTATAGACTCTTCTAGAGTATTCTAGAGGAAAAGAATGGGGTGAAGAGGGAATTCTTGCTGGATTCATGGCCTAAAGTGGCATACCATTTTCTCAGATATATTACTTGTGATGGAAGACTAAGTTCGGTCTATGCATATAACTTCATATTTTTACACCATATAGGACATATATTTCACCAAAATCCTAAACAAAATTTAAGTATCCCATTTTTTCTCTTGCAGTCCCTAAGGGAGATGAGCACAAATATAAAGAGAGGTAAGAATGAGGCACTAGAACATCATGGCCTCATCAAGCTAGTATTTTGTGATTCCTTAGAAGTATAGAGTCTTAGGGTATCATGGGAATAGTTTGTGGATATGGAGATATAGGCCTTTATGTAATCTCAATAGTCTGCTCAAGAGCCAAGCCCCGAGAGGGATATCAAGAGGAATAAGAAACAAGGAAATCTAGGTACCTCCATGAAAAAACAATCTCAAAATAAATTCAAGGCATAAGCCATATACAAGGAGGTGGATGAAACCCTAATTAAATTAAGTACATTTCCAAGCAACCTATTTAATATTAGGGAGAAAACCACAATTCAAAGGGAAAGTTGGAAGTTCTATAGGAGAGCTAAGACTAGATCCCAAGAAACTCCTAAACTAATCACCCCAATCTCCTCTTCCATAGTAAATGTGCAGGAATCCCATTCCTACATGAATACCATTAGTGGCACCTAAGGATGAAAACACAATGGAACCTATAGAACCCAACTTGCAACTCACTCTAAGAGAATTAGAATTATTCAGGGATGAGGCCCTCAAATGTAAAAACATAGAAAAAAATAATATGGACAAGGGAAATAAGGTATAAGGCATCACAAAGGGAGTGGATGAAGAATTCCACCACCTACAAGAAAAGCTTCAAATCATGAGAATGCAAGGAGTTAACAGTCATAAGGAACTATAAATTAAAAACAAGGATTTGAAGGAATAATTGGCAAGAACTAAGAAGTATTTGACTGCTCAAATTTACCAGGCAACGATAATGAAGGTATCCATAACCAAAATGGCCTAGCTTGAAAAATATGTGATGAGATATAGGAAAATAATCAAAGTTCACAACCTTTTTCTCAGAGATCAGTGGTATAAATTTCAAATCCAGAGTCTATTGCAATAGGTTGCATTTAAGATAGAGACCCAAAAATAATTTGCAGGTGTATGTCAAGATAATGATGAAGAAATGAGGGATAGGTTGTGTGAATTTTAGCTACACAAACTTTCCCTTCTACATTCCTACAAATATAACCCAAACCCATATGTAGGGGATTTACAACTCGGGGCACTATCGTATTGGATTCAACATGAGGATTTGAGAGAAGTTGAATTGAATAAATATAGGGAAGAAGAGATAAATATCCCTCTCTGGGTCAAGGTTGAAGACCCAAAACTAGAAGAGATCATAACCATCAATGAGGCTCTCATCTCAAATGTGTAAGTGGCACACATCTTAGAATAAAAATAGATGAAATACATTTCTCATTTTGAGGAAACCTTAAGGCTTCTAGGGGAGGAGGTACCTTAATATTTCCAAAGGAGTGGCATTCACTACAAAATGGTATTCAAATAAGGGAACTCCACTCACCTAGAAATATCCAATATTCCTTGTTTAGGGCCTCACTTTGCAAGGATTCCTTGAAAATATTTAAATCAAAGTGAATTGGGTTGGGCTTGGTGGCTGATATGATTTATTTTAACCTACAGTCCTCATTGCTATAACGATGAAAAAGCATGGAAAATATAACATTCTCGTTGCAACCAAAACTTATCATTTGTGTTTTTCCACAGATGTTTGTCTCTATATAGACGGATGTTTTTCACTATATATACATATGTTTTTCACTATATAGACGAATGTTTGTAAATAAATAAATAAAATTTACTGCAACAAATGCTTATCATTTGTGTTTTTCCACGGATGTTTGTCGCTATATAGACGGATGCTTGTAAAAAAATTAAAATTAAAATTATTTAGGAACACAAATGAATGGCACATGGCAGCCATTTTTCGTGGATATTTCCATAATTAATTCTTCTTTTTGGATTTAGCAACGAAAAAATATCCACAAAAAATAAAACCTAATTTCGTGGCAAGTGCAACGAATAAGTGCCGCAATAGAAACGAAAAAGAGTGGAAAATTTCGTCATATTTAGTATTGCCAAATGTAGCATACCACAATAGACTATATGACAATGTATCTTCAACATGTTGAGAGAGGTATGCATAATTATGTGCCTATGCAGATGTCCCTTTTAGTTTCAACAATTTCTCATCCTCCCATCCTATCATGACAACCATGTTGTTGGAAGACCCACTTATTTCAAATTTTCCATCAAACATGTGAATAGTATGGCTTTATTGTGGAATGTACACAAGAGACATCAAGTTATTCTGCAACTTAGGAAGATAGAGAACATCATGCAAAATAAAAATCCAAGGATCTAGGAAATTTGAGTTTGATGGTGCCAATTATTGTAGGTTTGAGACCAGATTTATCTACAAAGTATACGACACCCTCTACATTGTCATTCAATTCTTCAAACAAGTCTCTCTGAAAATTCATGTGTCAAGTAGCACCAATGTCAAGCAACCAAGTATCTCTCCAAGAAGCAAATAAAGTGTTGAACAAATATTCATTTATGCCAATATTGCAATGAGCAACAAAAAAATGAGCATATTCATGAGCTTTGCCATTTTCTTCTTTTGTTCATGTTTTTCTTTGATCTTCTCCCATGGAATCTTACATGTCTTTGCATCATTTCCATTCTTTCTACAATGATAACAATGAAGATTATATCTCTCACCTTGATTATGCCTATCCCACTGCCTATGAAATTCTCTTTCCATGTCCTCTCTTACTACTTTCTCTTCTAGAAGAGTCCTCTAATTAATTCTTCCCAAAGACTAGGTATCTAACAAGCATGAGGGGATGGTGAGTCCAAAATATTGTATTCTATTAATCAAACTAAAACATCAACATATTGTCATATAAACATCATATCAAGTAAATATTCCTCATCAATAAACATCAAGGATATGCATATTTATTAGTCCATACATATTTCCTATGGTGAGTAAATTTTTAACAAGGGGTCACCTTGAAAGAGGATCCCAACTACGGTGTAAAAAACTCAAATTCTAGCCAAAGGGTGTTACATATCTAGTAGTGGAGTCCTTAGTTCCCAATAACAAAGTTCTTAGTTCCAAATCCAAGGTCATATTAAGCAATAAATATTACCTTGGTGACCATACTAGGGGTAAGATGGACGTAGGCTAAATATGATGGGGATAGCATGAAATTTGAGCTTGACCTGAAAACCAAGAATTTTGGCATGTAGGACTAAAGGAAGGAGGAATTTACTTTCTTACCATGTTGATCGATAGGCGAATGTATTTTTCTTCCAAGCCAATGCGCTAGAAGGAGGCATTCTGGCTAGTTAGAAAGAGGGATGTTGACTATGCATCTAGATATGCACCAAGCTTAGATGTTTTTTATCAAACTTAAACCGTTGTTGTTGCTTTGCTCAATTTTCGCTCTTGTTCCATAGGTTCTCATATTCTTCTTCTTTATTCCACAACTTCTGCTTGAATGAACTGACAAGTGAGTATACTATATTGTATTATTCTTTTCTTATAATGTTCTCTTCCTTTTATTATTATTTATTTATGTTTATCCATAATTCTTAAAAAAAACTTATTTCTATCTCTTTCGCATACTTCTTGTATACTGCATCTCTTTGTTATTTATATTATCATTCTTTCTTTTTTATTCTTTTTGCATTTTTTATGTTTTTTTTTCCTCATTGTTTATTTATCCTTTAATTTACTATGCACTCTTTTTTAATTGCTTACTTGTTTGTATCAAGTTTGATATGGTATTTGTTGAATTTTTTATAAAAAAAATTTATGACATTTATTATTTAATATTTTTGCATGGATTTAGTATTGTCTATTCAATACCTTGATTGATTATAACCACTTTGCACATGGTAATACTCATCATTGGGATTGAAAATACATTTTCAAATTTGTAATTAGTTTTGGGAATGTAACAAAGTTATCACTCTAAAATAATAGACTAACATTTAAAAAATTGAAAAACTAAATTTTTATCATCATTTGTACACCATGCAATTGTTTTACAATTGGCCATAGAACTCAACTTGGGGATAGCCTTACTGTTGCGTTTTTTTGAGTTTTCTACGATTGAGGCAATAAAGGCCATAGGACTCTTTGGTTTGATTCCTCCTTGTTTTACACTTGGCCACAAAACTCAACTTGGGGATAGCCTTATGTGTTGAGCGTGTTGTGATCAAAGGCAAGAATGACCATGAGCCTCTTTGGTTTGATTCTTCCAGATGACTTGGATTTAGTCTTATCTTGACTCATAGCCTAGGATTTGCAATGACTGTGTATTGCAGGGAGGTTGTGACTTGAACTGTGGACGAGTTATATTGCATGGCACTTGAGCATGGAAGACACAAAGAGCTCAGCTTTGGGCTAGATCTATGGATTTGGTTCACTTAGAGCTTGACTTCGGGCTGCCATACTGTCACAATCATAGTGGAAAACCTCCACAATTGAATTCCCACTTAGATGCAACAAGACAACACTATATAATCTCTAACAAAGCAGCTACATCATCACCAATTCAATCACACCGAGATTCACACTTTTAGGTACACATCATGAATTGTTTATCATGTTTATTTGTAGAGAAAATCCATTGGTATTGAAGTTAGGTAGTTTTTTTTAGCATTTGAATATTGAAATACATCATTTTGTCCCGACTCGAATATGCTTTCTTTTTGGCTAAGTAACCAAGATGCTTGTAAAATATTATCACTCTCTTATGATAACCTACCAACAATGCTCCAATATTTTCTATAACTTTTTGGAATAAACTGTATAGGAGTTTTCAAACGTCCAACGTTTCAAGTGGAAACTCCACCCATCATCAGGGACAAACCAAGTTGAGTGATTAGAAAAGAGTATGATTGAGGAGAAGATTTATATAAGGTAAAAGTGAGGAGATATCCATTTGTGAAAATGAACTGTTATGGAATGAATAAAATAAAATATTTTTTTTGTTTAAACAAATATCTGTTGGGAGAGCTATGATTGAACAATGAGAAAGTCAAATATTATAGGGAGAAAAACAAAAAATAAGATAAAATTATTAATAAGGATGATTAAGGAATTAGAAGTAAAATGGATTATCCAAAATATAATAGTAAGGATAAGATAAATGTAAAATAAACAACGACAAGTAAACCGGTGAGAAAACTAATAGAGAAAAGTATTGATAAAAGTCAAGGGCCAAGTGGGAAAAAACAAACTAGGAGGAGGTTTGAGATAGAAAAGGACCAACACATGAAGATAGTGTGAGAAAATATATATTGGAAAATCATAATAATCAAGGAGTAAGAGACAATTCAATGCTCGAGGTAATGTATAAGGGGCTTCCATGACTCGATAAGTTTGTATCCATCTTCACGATTGAATTTATTGGGGTGTTTTTCGATTTCGAGCGATTCTCAAAATAATATGAGAGGAGCAATAGGGTGTTGAGGCCAGAATTTTGGTTTGGTCAAAAAAATTAGATGATTAGATTTGAAGGAATGTTCAACAATAGCTGACTTGGAGATCCTGTTGTGGTTTGTGTCAGCTATGTGTTCTTTGAGTCAGGCTTTGAAGGATCTTCCATTTTGGCCTATGTAAGATTTTCCATAGGAGAAAGGAATTTGGTAAACTCCTGGTCCAAACACATGGGTCTATTTGTCCTTAGCAATTATGAAATATTGCTTAAGGGTTTTATAAGGTTTGAAAAAGGTTTTGATATTCTTTTTGGCCATAATTCTAAAAATATGATCGATGGTACCATGGATATAGGGTAGAGAGAGGTGAGCAAGGGAAGGGAAAGATGAAGGATGATTTTTGGATTTTGAATTACGCATTGACAATAAGTATTTATTAATTCATGCACATTTCATTTTGGGAAATAAGGAGCACTTCCAATCATCCATTAAAACCAAATTGTCATCTCACTAATTCAATTGCATAAACTAAGACATTAAAGCATAAATCCAGGGTTTGTAATCTTAGAGGAACATCACTATATGTGAAGATACTAGTCTTAAAATCAATCTTAACTCTAAAATAACTCTTTTAAGAAACACTACAAAAATACTTTTATCAACTAGTTTTCAAAAGAATCAAGAAATAATTCTTCAAATGATCATAGCCTCAATGGTAGACAATCAGGTCATAAAGGAAATTTGTTTCAAAGATATGAAAGGAACTCTATGACAAGACTCAGTTTGACCATGAAATTAAGGAATTTGTTATGTATCTAAGAAAGCAAAAGTTCAAGAAATGCTAAATCTTCTCAATTCATTGACCACAATTTTTCTTGGTTGAAAATCAGATTGGAGGGGGAATTTAGCTTCCTCTAGTGACTAGTTCCATTTATCACATTTCAATGGTGGAAACATAGTTTGTAGGCTGAAGAAACCCCTTATAAATATACTCTAGAAACTGTGAAATAATTTTAACTTAGCAAGAGATAGCCTCTACAATAATACTCTGTTTTAATTGTGGATTTCATAAATTGTAAAGGAAGGAAACGCAAAAAAAATTATAATCTCTACCCATATTTGTCATAGTCTTCAATGGTGGAAAAACATGCTGCAAAAATAAATTGTCATAACAATGATGACCTCACAACAATACTCTTTTCGACTTATGCAAATTACAGATCAAAAGAGGGTTTCAAGATTCATTTAAATGCTACTTTGAAAAGGAAAAATTCCTGCAATTAAAACTAAAAACAAAGAACTATTTAAAAGAAATAGAGACACATAAATATTTTCCAGCACACACTAATTAAAGAGGCAAAACACACAATCTTTGTACAACAATGTACATTGTTTCATAGACCATTGCAAGGGGGGCCTTCCAAGCTTTGTCCCATCCACGTGCTTAGTAAATCAAATGGAGAAGAACTAGAGACTTATATTAATAAAATTCAGCTACAATATGTTTAGAAACTTCTCAAATTTGATTTTTTTTAATGCCTTGAAGTTTTGACATATTTATACATGAGGAGGTGTAACGAATCTAGCCTAGAAGCTCTTTTGGATGGTCAATAGATCTGAACGTCCTCCTAAGGATGTGAGATCGAACCTTAGATGAGAGATTTTCTCGAGAAATCGTGAGGAAATCAAATTTTGTTCTTGCTACTATTCTTTTGCTTGTGGAATCCACATGTTTGACCAACGTTGACCAACGACGTCTGAGCAGTTTCCCATGCTCTAAAAGCTCACCTATGGTGTAAACGATGGGAACAAAACCCATATTCCTATTTTCTCTAATTCATTCTGCAAATATGCTGGCAAAAACTCGAAGCAATTATGGGAAAAAGTCACTTTTGGTAATAATGCTGACAAAAACTCAAGATTTTGACAATTTTGCTTATTAAATAGAAAATGAAAATAAAACTAACAATTTACCTTTGAAATCCTTTATTTAGCCTAGGTTTAGTTACAATAGGTACAAAAATGGAGGAAAGGAGTGGTGAAAATAGGGTATAAATGATGGTTTTTATGAAAAAAAGTTGAACCCAACATCTCCCCCAGACTTAAGCTTTTGCATGTCCCTTATGCAAATTCAAAACTTCAAAATTATCTCCAACTCTTGGTTTCAATGCCCTCGTGATTTCTTCCTTAACTTGTACCTTCTTGATGTTTGTACTATTTCCTGGATCTTCCCTTGAGTGGTTGTTGGATGCTCTTCTTTCAAATTCTTAATTCTTCTTTTAACTGGTCATTTTCCTTGACAATCATTTCCATGTTCTATTTGAGTATCTCATTCTCATTTTTAATATGGGAGTCTAGAACTTTTAATTCCATTATTTGAACCTTCAGTTTCTTTACCTCTTTCTTCTTTTTTCTCGATTTTTATTTTGTCATCCATGTAGAGATTGACACTTGATCATCTGGATTTGTTGCTTGAGTTGCATTTGTTTTTGAGGAATTTTTATTAATAGAGGATGTTTCTCTTACTTCACTTTCTTTGTTTGCCACATATTCATATCCCTCTAGTTGTCTTGGATCAAGTTTAGGAGTAGATTTCATTTGAAACCTAGTTCTTGGCTTCTTTTTATCTTCTCAAATCATGGCTGCCTCTATTCTCTTCCTTCCCTGTCCTTTTAAAGCTTCATTTTCATGTCTCTAGTCATCTTTACTAGTATGGTAGATTCTGATGTGTTTTTTCTCACTTTCTTTTTGTTTTTGTTTTTCCTTGGTTGTACAACAAGCTCTTGTTGGTTTGTTTCTTCTTGCTGCCCCGATGCTTCCTAAGAGATGTTTCTTGATGTATGTTCTTCAAATCCTTTATCATCCTCCTCAAAGCCATTTCTTGTTAATAAATCTGACCACCTTATGCCTTGCTTTGAAAGTTAATGTTTGACAACTAATTTAATGAGGTTATGATGATACAAAGACCTCTCAACATTCTTCGTTTGTCTTTGGATAGACTTGGCCATCTTAGTAAGGCTATTCAACAAACAATATGGCATATTTAATGGCTACTCACCCTTCAAGTGCATTAGTAATATGATGTGATAAAGGAAGATGAGGCTAAATATTCCTTCATATGTGATAAATTTTTGAATGGGGAATGCTAGACCCTTCCAGGGATTCTTGATCCAAGTTCTAGGCACTCTAGAGGTCCAATTTAATCTTCTTCTATTATATAACATGTATGGAATCCAAGAATTTACTTGTAGTATCCCAATGATTTCAGATAAAGTTTTCTGAGATATATGAAGTGTGAGATTTCATATTTGAGCACATTATCCATCAAAACTATTGGAAAATTCCCTGGTAATTCCTGAGTTATGACCTTCAAAATTCCTAAAAAAATCAAGCCATCCTGCCCTGGTTAATATCTCTCATAGTGTTCATGGACCTCAACCAAACTGACCTCATATGGTTCATTTATCACAACCATTTGAAATTTTTCTGAACACAAATATTCAGTTTTAATGTGATTATCTTGAAAAAAACTTGATTCTGCTCAGTCTTTAAGATTGTTGGTCTTGTTCTATGTTTGTTAGAAACCCTCCTTAAATACTATTTGAAAACTTGATCTCTGTGGATTTGTTTTGCAGACTTAAATATCAATTTACACCTCATATTATTTTTAGAAAAATTTCAGGTAAAGAGTACCTCTGTTTAGTTTCTAATTCTCTGATTTTGTGTGCCCTGGTTGGTTTCAGAACCTCTGCCTTCACAATTTCTACCTTCAACCTCAAATTTTTCTTTTCTCTTCGCGAATTAGTGGCTTTATCGATCGCTTGTAGCTTGAATTCCTCTTCATGTAGCTTTCCTTTAATCTATACATCACATTTTGTCCAGGGTTATGTGAAATTCAAACCCTAATAGTGCGCCCTTTCAACATGGTATACTTCAAAAATTAAATTCTTTCTTGCTGAGGGTTGAACTTCTTTTGCTAGCATCATGTTTATTCCTATCTCCTCTATGGAAATTTTATTGTAGGAATTGAAAAACCATCTATTTCCATATTTCGATTTCACTTGGAATCCTTGTTTTTGGCCTTGAATTCTCCTCTATGGCGCAATCCCACAACCTTGCAACTGTATCTGTTGAATGTCTCCACGGATTTTCAAACTTTTTCCTCAATAATATAAGTAATTCAAGACTTTATTGAAAGTGATAAGTTCTTATAAGAAGGTATATTGTGTCATTCAACCATAGGAGTTATGTTGGTATTCAAAATTAAATGAGAAGATAGGAGATATGTAGGGAATTAAATATGATGAAATTTAAATAACTATAGAGTAATGGATATGGAGGAATGGAATGAAAAGAAATAGATGTAGTAATATATGGATAATAGTAGAAGGATGGTAATATAGAAATGAAAGTGTAATGATAGGTAATGCAGGGATGGTTAGTGAAATAATAGGCAGTGTGAAATGATAGGTAATGTAGGGATGGTAGTGAAATGATAGGTAGTGTAGGGATGGGAAAAATACCATAAAGGATTTTTCAAAAAGTAATTTTCACTTTATATTCTTCTAAGTAATAAAACAAAAATTATCAAACCTTGGTGTACCAAATACTAATGAAACTTGGGATTTTCCTCTAATGGTTGCAGGTTGCCTAAATATTGTTGGACTCTCTACTCCTTAGATTTTCTTGCTAAAATGCATGTTGTCTGGGGTCTTTATCCATTGATTATGTTGAATATTTTCCTTTGGATGTCTGTGACTTGAATGCTTCCTTGTCAATGTTGTACATCAAATCATTTTAGCTAGTCTTTGTGTTGATCTATATGGTGAACTTGTGAGACTAGCTTTAGTTAAAGAAATTCCAAATTTACAACAACTTACAAGTATAACATTTGAAGAGTTAAACCATTGTTCCTTTATGTTGATCAACAATTAAAGACACTCAACAATAAGAACATATTTTCTTTTGAGAAATTCACCATTTGAAAATCTGAACTTTTCTAATAAACAAAGAAGATCATGCTGCTAATGAAATGTTTTAAAAATGGCCTCTTAAATCCGATGTATGAACCCTTGTCTTCAGTGTTTTCCACAATTCTGAATTGTTATAGGATCTGGGTGGTTCCTTTAGTTATTAAAAAAAACAACTCAATGTGAATTGTTTCCTACCAGTCACCTAGTTTTCAAATATAAATTCGAGTCTAGTGGTGCCAAAAACTTGGTTTTCACCACTAGACCATTTTATTTTTATTTTTATCTTCTTTTCATTTTTTTTTTTAATTTTTAATTTTTATATATTTTTTCTTTTCTTTTTGTATATTTATGCTTGTGAATGTCCCAAGAAGAAATTTGATTTTAGTGGTTCCAGAAACTTGATTTTCACCACTAAATTTAGTTTATTTTGTGTAAAGAAATGAATTTTAAGATGGAGGAGGAATGTAAGTAACAATTTCCATTTCAACCTGCTGAGATATAAAAGAAACAAATGCAATCCAATTGACTGGTTTGTTGTAGAGTTTCAACCTATGGCCATTGACCACAAATGAAACTCTAACTTCGTTAATTGTCCTTATCCTTATAGACCCATTATCAAATACTTACCGTATGTCATAAGGACCTAGTCAATGAGTACTAAAATTTCTCTTGAAGTCTTACTTAGAATAAAAAATCAAGGCCCAATTACCAACTATAAATTTCTTTTTCTTTATGAACTTATCATGCCACCTTGTCCTTGCTTGTTGAATTAAGATAATATGCTATAAGGCATATTCTATGATATCATATAATTCATTCAGTTGCTCAACCCTTTTATTTTGAGCCTCATTCAAATCCATTCCTAGTTCTGTTGCCAATCTGAAATTTTTAACTTGAAATTCAATGGGAAGGAGGACTTGCTTACCATACACTAGTTCATAAGGGGTGAAACCAGTGGTGTTCTTCCATGTTGTCCTGTAGGCCCACAAAGCTTCAGGAAGCTTAGTTTGCCAATCCTTCAGATGGATTAAGACTGTCTCAATCATGATTGATTCTAAAAATCTATTTGTTGATTCCACTTGTCCATTATCTTATGGATGGTAAGGAGTGGATTTTCAATGCTTGATTTTTTATTTCTCAATGATTCCCCCTTACAATACTTGAAGTGAATTATGCTCCTTGGTTTGTAACTATTTCCCTTGGCACTCCAAATCTGACGAAGATGTATTCAAATGGGAAATTGGCCACAACTTGCTTAGTTGAACTTGTCAAAGCCTTTGCCTTGACCTACTTGGAAACATAATCAATGTTGAAGATATTTCTATTTTCGACACACTAGTTCAATGGGAGTTAACTGACTAGTTCTATTTTAGACTTTCTAATTTTNTTTATACCATCACTATTATGCATGCATTCCTAATTATAGGATGTCATTGCCTATATGAGTGAAGATCACTCACTCATTGATTAGATCATAATATACATTGATTCTCATTCTTCATGTTGTATCTCTCTTCCTTTTCTTGATAAGATTTGTTTGTGTATGCTTTAGCTAGGTCTCATGTGCAGGTTTCCATGAAACATTGACATGGTATTAGAGCCGAGTTGCTTGGAGAAACCTAGACAAGCCATAGAAGAGAGAAAGAGTCATTGACTAAACCTAGTTTCCACAATCGTTGTGGCCTATGCCTATTGAAATGTGTGATGATTGGAATGGTCGCAACCTAAACACAACCAAGGTGCAACGTCGTTGCACTATGTTCTTCATCTGGGGTGCAACGATTCAATTTTTCAAAATCCTCACACTGTGTCCTTCACTATGGTGTGACAATTCAACATTGTCGCATTTTATCCTTCTCCAGGGTGTGACGATTCAACAACCCTCCAAAAATTGATTTTCTGCAGTAAAATAGCCATATCTCCAAATCCGCAATCTGGGTCAGGCTGAAATATTTACCAAAGATGTATAACATAGGGATGCTCATGCTCACCAAAAATATCCAAAACCCACATCATATTTTAGGAGATA
>JASDQU010736460.1:120141-147943 GCA_032191745.1 Picea mariana
TGTCAGTCATATCTCGGAATCCACGATTTGGGTTTTCAAGATCTTTTCAGTATCAATAGTAGGGATGGAGATGATGAAAATTATTCAATAAATTATGGTGATAATACTCACACCGTACAACTATTTTTAATGGAATCCAAAGGTCGCATTCCAACGCAAAATAAAAGGACTGTATAATTTGACGATGGTGATAGAAACAAAACCTACATCAGCACTTGAGAAGACAAGATGGGCGAACCATAAGGATGAGGCCACATGAATAATTCTTGAGTTAATCTCCATTGATCTATGGTTTCATGTTGCTGCATGCAAGACTCCAAATGAGATCTGGACCACCTTGGAAGGACTCTTTGGAAAGCAGGATGAGATGCGGGGTCATATGCTTGAGGTAGAGTTGAATACCTTAGACTCTAAATTTTTTTATAATATACAAGATTTATTTACTAAATTTAAATATTTGATATTGAGCTTGGGTGACTGTGGTATTGATAAGTATACACAAGAGAAACAATGTATTCTAACAATCTTGGCCAAGCTAGGACCAAAATACGCTGTATATGTCTCCAATTTCCATTACGACAAATGTCTTTTTGGAACAAATTGGAAAATTCCTATGTTGGCTCAGTTCACCGAGTCTCTCACAAAAGAGTAGAAAAAACTCATACATATGGGCCTCATCAAGGATCCCAAAGCACATGCACTCACCATGCATGATGGAAAAGGATCATTCAAACAGAACGGGAAGGAGAAACATAACGAGAAGGAGGAATATTCCAAACCCTTTAACGATTCTTTAGGTTCCAAAGAATATTCATATTCAAAGAAGAAGAAGAAGGGAAAGAAGTGCACTTACTGCAATAAATCGAATCATGAATAATCCACATGCATGAAGAAACATATCGATCTTATGGCACAGGCACTTCAGCATAACAACCTTGGATACTTCATTCCAGAGGGAGTCAAGAATCAAAAGGAAGAAGATCATGCTCCTACGAAAGGTAATCATCATGCTTTGGTTGCAATTAATTCCTCATATGATTCATGGATTATAGATTCTGGTGCATCCCATCATATGGCAGCTAAAGAAGAAGTTTTCTCTTCTTTGAGTCCATGCTCAAGACCCCCTATTCTCATGGGGTATGATACTCCAATAGCAGTAGTAGGAGAAAGGAGAGTGGAACTCCATAATGGTAGTTTTGAGAGTGTTTTATATGTTCCAAATCTTTCTGTGAATCTTCTCTCAGTTTATCAGATCACTCAGAAAGGTAAAAAGGTTGAATTTACATCAGATCCAGTTTCAGTAATTGACATGCATGACAATTCCATCATTGCAATTGGTGAGGTGGATCACAATTCAAGGTTGTATAAGTTCACTAAGTTGTCTGACAATGACTCCTCTATTATACTTACACATAAGTAGAGTACTTTGCATGCACCTCCAGTGCAACATGCATATACTCTTGTGCTTCCATCAGTTTCAGAAATCAGAGATGATTCCATACACTCAGATTCTGTACATGGAAATAAGCAAGAAGTACATCCAGATAAGAAGCCAGCATTGAAGCTTCAGCAGATGCCCAAGAAGCAAAAATTCACACTTCAGGCAGCAGCTATCCTTGCAGGGAATCCATTGAATTTGAGGAGGACTCGATNTCCATTATGGCAAGCAACCATGAAAAAGGAGTATGACTCACTCCTAGAGAATCAGACTTGGCATCTAGTTCCACTTCCACCAGAAAGGAATATTTTCAGGTGCAGATGGGTCCACAGGATCATGATCTACAAGGCCCAACAGGTTGCCAAAGGACTTCATCAGATACATAAATATTTCTTCATCTTCATGAATACTTTCAGTGAGCAGAAGTTTTAGACTTTGCAGGATCGTCTTGCAGTGAAGAACACAGTTTCCTAGAAGCTGTTATTTTCTTCATTTGATACATTATCTTTTGAAGGGCAGTTTTGTTCCCACATGGTTTTCCCTCTTTCCTCACTTTTATTTAGTGTTAATTAGTTGCATTGTACATGAGTACCTAATATGGACTAGTAGTTAGGACTCATTTTTTACTCCATAGTGATGTTCAAGGGGGTTGTTGGAGATATTTCTATTTTTGGCACACTAGTTCAGTGGGAGTTAACTAACTAGTTCTATTTTAGACTTTCTAATTTTATACCATCACTATTATGCATGCATTCCTAATTATAGGATGTCATTGCCTATATGAGTGAATATCACTCACTCATTGATTATATCATAGTATACATTGATTTCCATTCTTCATGTTCTATCTCTCTTCCTTTTCTTGATAATATTTTTTTGTGTATGCTTTAGCTAGGTCTCCTGTGCAGGTTTCCATGAAACATTGACAATCAATACATACTAGGATGTACCTCTTTCCATGTGACATAGGATCAATATGTCCTACAAATTCCATAGCCCACTTATAGAAAGGTGTTAGAAAAAATAGGATCGAGGAGCAATAAAATAAAACAAATGCGGAAATGAAACACAGAAGATACACAATACAATAGAGACACGGATATATGTGGTTCACCCATTGTGGGATACATCCACCAGAGAAATTTCCAGGTCCTTCCTTTATTATTATCCAACAATTGAAGTGATACAACCTACAACACATTCGTTGTAACTTCCTCTTCTTTCTCTCATAGTATGCTCTCCCAGAATACAATATTCACAATGATACATAGCCACAATACATTTCCCTCATAAAAGATGTTTCCTTCTTGGGAAAAAAACCCTAACATAACTTCTACCGTCATATCTGCGACCTTATAATGAATGGTCCAGATTTACTATGAAATTACAATATACATTTACAAGGAAAATTTTCCTTCGGGGGCCCGCTTTCCCCTGGACCCCCCAGCCATGGGAATAGCCCCCCCTACAGTCCCCTGCATGGAGCATGTTGAGCACTCAACACACCCTAAAATTTCTATGTGAAATTTTACTTTTTGGGTACCACTTGATCTTTTACGCTGTCTAATTCGACTTCATTGTGAAAAATGTTGCTTCCGCTTATCATTTTTTTATTCTCATTTAAGTCTCTCAAATTTTGCTTGAACATATGAAAACCCATAACTTAAATGACTAACATTTAAAATAAAGAATTGACATCCAAAAAATTTCCCCGATGCGCTCAAATATTCGACATCGGGAAGAATTAAAGATGAAAGAAAATCACTCGAGAAAACCGCAGTCCCCGAGCGCCGATCTTCATCGACGTTGGAAAAAGGAATATTTCTTTCATGTAAAGCATTAAACAAGGATATCGTCGATAGTCGATCCCCGAAGCATTTCGACGTCAATGAGTTTTTGAGAAAGTAAGTCCGTAAAAAAAACATAATAAGTTTTTCCCCAAACGTTGGTCCTCGATACCTTTTTGGCATCGGCAATCCAAGGTTTAGTTCAGAGTGCATAAATTGAATAAAGTATCGACTTCGACCAATACCCGCGAGCTAAGTCACCAATCTTCAGTACCACGTCATCACCGTACAATGAAATTGATCGACGTCGGAGGTTTTTCACAGAAGGGTATCAATGAAAAAATACAAAGTAACTCAGAGCACCACTGAGCATGAGTTTGGGGCTAACTTGCAAGAAAATATGGACAAAGAATGCAAGGGATACATATGCAAAGAAAATAAACGAAAAAATCCAACCACCACAACCAGAATCCTTTTGTCAAAGTTTCAAGACTTTATATTTGATTTCCATCAAGTTCAGATTACATACAAAAGACGTTGTCTACACCTGTTGGCCAACCAACCCAATTTACATTAAGAACAAGAAAATTTACAAAAGACTATCAAGCTTTGTGCCACGTCTCAGAATAAAAAATAGAGTTTGTTAATCATGTCTCTTTTGCGCGCTGACAAGTTCTGCGCAGATTTTCTCACTGGCTACTTCGCGTTCCCTAAGATGTTTTCATTTTCAATTCTTCCGACACCCTTTGCGCTTCACGCAGATGCACGATTGTATCTTGCACTTCCCAGAGATGTCTCTTGATCCATGCCACGTTCCCTTCATGACCTTTTGATGCTGACACCTCGAGGGTGTTTTCCACCAATTGTCGTCTTAATTCTCTATTTTCCTGGTAGAGTTTGAAAATGGTGAGTTGTTCCTGCTCCAGATGCCGAGTCATCTCTCAAATGTTAAAACATGTGGCATCTGTCCTCCTCGTTCTCCTCCCACTTTCTTGACTTGTGGTTTCGATAGGCTCTACCCAGATAGCGCGTATCAGTAATTCCTTAGCTGTCGATATTGCGTACGACTCGCTTGAGATTTTTTCCCCAAGCCTCCTTATTCTTCCTTGGCCTTCCTCTTTTCTGGGTTATCTGCTATTGCAGAGGCATGGCTTCCGACATTCTTCCTTCCAGCACAACGTCTTCCACTTCAGCCTTTGCATGGTGTGATTCCATCGTTCCCGTGTACAGGTAGGAACCTCCCTTTGAAGCCTCGGGAATGCCCGCTACAAGTAAGAACGAATCCCAGGCATTTTGGAGCTCAAGCCTGCCACTTCGGCTGCCTCGCATGCTCCATCTTATGTTTTGAGGGGTTCCCATGGTGCAACAACGTATCTGTCTTATGCGTCAAGAACTTGACGAGGGCCCAAAACAAAAAAGAAAAAGAAATTGATTAGACTGGGCTCGCGAGACGAATTACCAATAGTGCATAAGCTCAGCTGGTGAGTAGAGCACATGCAGAACATTCAAGATTTATAACCGAGTAGGCAGTGGGTGGAAACGTGCCAGGGAACACTGGATCCATGGCGAATGGATGTTTTAAGCGAACTGAATATCTTATGTGGCACATCCGTGCAACGAGCATGTTCCGAGGCATGTGAGATGCAACCGATAGGAATTGCAGAAAGTTTGTGGTATGATCACCTTGATTTTTAAATCCCCCAGCCTTCATGATGAGTTAATGATGGTTGATGCACTTGTTGATGCAACTTCTGTTTAAGAAACTTTCCTTGACCTGGGGTGCCTAACGACTTCCCTTATGACAAGATCCGACTCTTTTGGAACATACTCATACTTTCAGCACATGTTTGGCTCTGACATCCTTTCCTGACTTCAAGGGCCAACCGACCACTGACATGAATTTGACTCGTATTTTTTTGTACTTGATCTTTCATGCCATGGCATGCAGATGCAACCCATCCTAACTAGTGAAAAATGACGGCGATAACAGAAGAAGTGCAAGAAAATCAAAATATTGCAGAGATCTCGTAAGTATCAAACAACCAGGTTTGGCAAGATTTACAGGTATAGACCTATCTGGATTCTTCACGTTCTATACACAGTCTCTAAATGATTGTAATTTCGATTGCAGGAAAGATACCTCCAAGTATTGAGCAAGAATGGTTCCGGAGCCTCATCGGGAGATGCAAGAAAACGAGCTAGATGCGAGAGAAACTGGGTCAAAAATCAACAAGGCAATAACGGATATCAGACTTCTCAAGTTCGGCATGCCCGATGACTTCGGCGACACAGTAAAATTGCACATCGAGAAAAATTAATCATGGGCCAAAGAAACAACAAAGGTGACAGGCACAAGAGAGCCAGGTCAGGTGTGACAGGTTATGGAACACCCGTTCAAAGCTCGGGCCATGCTGCAACAGTTAAGTGCCAGTATGGTCAAGTATCGGGCACATGTGGTAGATATCAGAGATATTTACGTGGCCCCGATGGAACAACATAGATTCCCATACGCTCATACTTGCGAGGAGTTGTTCATCAATTGGTCGGAGTATGAGAAGATTCACCCTTTTAAGTGATATTTTGAGATGACTATTAAAAAACTGTTAGGAGATAACGCCACGTGGTGAATTTTTTTTACTCATCTTCACTTTAGCTGCTATTTTTAGTTAATTTTATGATTATAAATAAGAGCATCGGCCGATTAGTTAAGGGTCGATGGTTGTTGCAAGAAACTCTCAGTTCTTGTTTTGTTAAGAATTATTTTGGAGCTAACTTTAATTGAGAACTCCTTCTGGACCAGAGACAAAGTTGTTTTTTCATCAAATGCGTGTATGATTGGATGTGGAGAAGAACTATTTCCTATCTCGTCTCTTGAATGTATGCTGTAACAAGTAAGAGCTATTAAATCTATTGATAAGTTATTTGATGCAATGTTTTTACAATTATTTTCTTTAATGATGAAGATGAATCGTTGTGTTATTATGTGATGGATGATTAGAGTTAAGTGAATTATTTTACTTGACGTTATTTTATCACATACGTGTTTTCTTTTGCTAATAAGTATCTCATTCAGAAATCAGATTACTCACACGGTTAACGTACTAGTACTAGGCCTGTGGTAGACGATCATTGTCTGCATGCTTACCTTTTCCCATTTTGTTTCCAATTTGGTTTATACTGGCTTCCATCTTATATCGGTCCCACCTAAGAGAAAAACATAAAAAGAGAAAGTCCAAACTGAAGGAGACGCCTTCCCAATAAAACATAAAGCCCATCGATTAATCGGTTGGGTCGCAAGATCTGGAGAACCATTCCACTATTAAATGTTTCAGAGTCTAATTGGGATTTGGTGGTGGGTTTGGTTCCTGCTATTGAATTAAAGTTATTTAGAACCCATCAAAAGAATTGGTGCTAGAAGGAGGGTCTGAGAATGAATAGATGAATATATATTTCACATAATATTTTAGACAACCTGTAGATTCAAAGCAGCCCACATGCATGGCTAGTCATTCCCAAGAAAACCCACACACACTGAGTACTCCTGAAATGAGTAACTCACCCTAGCCTAAGGAATAAATCTTGTTCCCTGACATACCTTACGCTCTTCCTCACAAGGAATTAAATCAATTCAGAAGAATCACAAGAGCATACGCCCAACAAATCAGTGCGTTGTCTTTAGCTTCGATACTTCCCCAAAGACAAAAAAACAAGCAGACTAGTGGTCGACACCGCCGACTAGGTTTTCGTGCACATAGTCGAATACCTGATAGATTTCTCAATCACCAAAATCGAACATCATCTTAACTTAATACCTGAAACGCCAACCGACGACATCTCTGAACCAGACGATTTTTCAGAAGAGGAGGAGTTTAAATCAAAATCTGAAGATATGGAAGACAACAATGGCCATGATGAAGAAAGGGGAAACCCGCCATAGAACAATCAACCTTAGTTGGCCATAGACGCTTTGGCCATCCCAGGGCGAGTCCATAACCTTCCCTGACATCCAGAGAAGTTACTTCCTAAGTTTGATCCCGAGACCTTAGGATTGCCTGAAGACCATATCAAGAAATTCATACTAGCGATCAAACTTATGAATGTCCAACATGAAGACGTAGTATATAGATTATACCCTTACACTTTTGAGAACTCAGCCTCGATATGGTATTTTAACTTACCTGTAGGATCCATAACTAGTTGGAAAAAGTTTCAGAAGGATTTTCTAGATAAATTTGTCGAAGAAACCACTACAGGAGCTTTGATGGCTAAATTGTTCGCATCCACCATGAGTTAAAAGGATGAGGTTAAATATTTCAATCAAATATTCACAACTATCTTGAAAAAATTCCAACCCGAAGTTGAACCGACTCAGGAGTTGCAAATCGAAGTATATGTTAATGCCCTCCCAGCTTTTTTTTCCATGTTTGCGAAGCGGGATGCCAAACGAACCCTAGCTAAGAATTTTGAAGAAGTCAAAAATATAGAGTTCTAGATGAAAGGGTGTAAAGAAGGTCAGGTCTCGTTAACTAAAAAAGAAATCCAAACGCCTCCCAGGAGAGGACTTCTTTTGACTAGACCGCCAGGGAAACAAGCAGAACAAGTTCCCGGAAAGGGCAATGGAGACATAGAAGACCTACAACGAATGATCAAGAAGTTATAAAATGAGATCATAGACATGAAAAGAAGTGCAGGGGAGGGAAAACAAGGCCAAAGGCCCTATAAGCCTTTCACCGTTTAAAGCAATTGAACCTCCCCCGGCTAACTTAAATATCGATCTGGAAAATGTAGCATCCGACTCTTTCTGTACTTACCATCAAGAGAACCACTCTGAAAGAGACTACCCTCAATGGGTGCATGCCATAAATTTGATGGCCAACCAGTTTCTAGATGAGGTCTCCCTGACTGAACAACCAAGCGGTTCAGTTATGAATGTTGTTGATCAGGAAGAGATTGATCCACCAAAATATACAACCATGCTCATATGGGATCCTGACCTAATCATGCCTTCCGAAAAATTATTTGAGTCTCAAGAACCACCCGCAAAGGTATCGGTTGTGAAAACACGCAGTAAGGGTCTACTTGTCTTGAAAGATATCACTATTACCCAAATTTCGGGGGTAAAGACAACCCCCGATCACTTGAAAGCACCTTTTTCTCCTCGTAAGAACCCTATAAGCATCCATACCTGAGAATCGCCCAAACTTGATTACAACGTAGTTGAATATTTGAACAAGTTAAAGGCTAATATATCAGTCATGGACATTTGTAGGATCCCTCAGCAAAAGGACTTCCTGTTACAGGCTTTGAAATCAATATAAAATCCTATGACTGTTACAAGGGAAAAACTCTCTATGGCCAAGGGTAAACCACAACAGGCAGGTATGATGGGAGAAATCAACTCAATTCCAACATGTGCTATATAAACTAATGTGCAATATGAGGAAGAAGCCTACCTCGATCCAATCATTTGATTTCGTTCCACCGTTGAGCATTTTGACCCAAAGCTTTACACCTACAAGAAGTTCTCAACAAACAAGCAATGCAAGTATATAATGACAGTATATAAAATGAGTTAGCACATCAGATAGCACAATCCATTAATAAACATTACAAACATGCCCATGGATAATAATCATATATTTGTAAGATATCGATAGGAAGGGAAAGGAGTATTTCTATTAATAATTGATCAACATAAGTATCAACATTACAGACTTCCATGTCGGCACGGTTCGAAACCAAGAAATCAAGTTCCTTCCAACTGGGTCTCCAACACTTCAATCCTCCACCAAAGGCAAGCTCGTAGAAAAGAGATAAAGAGATCCTCTTGACAATAAGGGAAGAGCTTGGGGGCTGAAAATTGTGTTCATACTTGAGGGATAAATGGATGCAGACTCAATATGAAGTAATTTCTCTAGAGTAACTTTTCTCTCAAAGTTGAATGCTTTCTCTCTCTTTTTCCATAGCTCGAAATTGTGCTCTTATAGCCTCCAGAATGCAACTGAAGGGTTGAGTCAGAATGTTTCCAGTATATGGAAGGCCAAAGATCAGAGATCTTCTGTCATGACATGGAAACCCAACCTCATTTTGTATTTTATGGCACAAATCCCAATATACACGAGCTGTAGTGGAGCATCAAGTGTATGCGCATCTTGCAAAACAGTTAGGGAGCATATATGTGGAAAAATATATATTTTTGGCTCTGGATTTATCCAAAAGGGGTTTGATAAGTTTGCATAGGGAAATGGAAAAAAGTCCCTCTGTGCAAGATAGAAATGGTGAGGAAAATCTTGCTATAACAGATGCCCCCTAATGTGTGAGATCAAAGGAGTATCTGTGATGGACAAAATACATTATAAATAACCCAGAAGTGGAGTGGTAGAGAACTAGCTGGACGAACTCAATTTCTCGTTACATTATGTACTGACTTTGCATACATGGATTCCAAAAATACAATGTAGATCCATGTGGAAAATATACCAACAAGTGTTCATGGCCATGAGTAGGCAAACATAAATGCAGTTACATGCCAATAACTGTCACAGTCACAAACAAGGCCCAGTGAAACTAGTCTCAAAATCAATCTGAAGATATATGTATACCATGGAGTACAATCTACTCTCCCATGATCGTTGAAGTCAAATAGGTATTGGTCCGATGAAATTGAAGCAACAACTCAAGAAAGCTGTGTCTACAAAGTGATGTCTTCAGGTATTCAATACAATCCGCCAATGGTGCAAGTCTACATCATGTGAATAAATGAGTTGAGGTTGAACATGATGAGACATTGTTTGATTACCGGTCATTGAGGTATACCGTTAACAAATGCGAGACAACCTACCAATGATGAAAGTCGGTATCAAGGCACCGAGTACATATCTACAAATGTGAATAAAGGGGATGGTGTCGAACATTTGAGAGATCCATTGATCATGAGACATTGATGTATTCTCATCTGTCAATGGCGAGAGAGACTGCCACTAATGATTTCAAACCTCAAGGTACTCATAAAGCTCTAAGTCTCATATCCAGAATACATGAGCTGAAGTCGATGGAAAGAGACCCACTGAAAGGAGAGCATTAAGGCTTCTCTCATCAGTCAGTACAAGGAGAAAAGCAAGAGCTTCATGATTTGGTGGAGATTGGACGAAGAACATGTTCATGAACCAATGACCCTGCTCGTCTTTCACGTGTGCCAAATGAAAGTGGTAGATGAAAAAGACCCCCTAATAGAATCCAATGATGAAAACTAATGACAAAGGCGAGGAAACCACCAATAAGGCTAATGGCATCCAAGACACTGCACGAATCCCAAACTGTGAATATATGTCTTGCCGTTGAACACAAGGGAAACCACCCAGTCAACAACCCATGATGTAATGTCGATTGTTGGGTTTAAGGTGACCTACCAATGATGAAAGTAGGGATAGGGTGCATCATAAGACCAAAGTATCATGTGATTCTGAGACAAATTGAGGGTATGGCCGACATGCAAAGTCAATATTTCTGAGGAGTGGCCAACACAGGTTGATAAACTTCCTTTGAACAAGAGAATGAGACATACGGTGGACTTTGGTAGCATAGAATTAATGATTTGACGATTAGATGCAGGAGGCATCCATAATGTTCTCTATAGTGGCTGGAAGATTAACTAGTTGGTAGAGAAAATTCTGTAATGAGATCAGCTTCCTAAAGCCACGCTAAACCAAAAATTATGATGACGCAAGGACTTAATAACTTTGTGCTCTATTCAAAGGCGACACGGCTACTACCAATTACAATATAGTACTCCCTTCCTGCCCATCTTTTTTTGTTTTTTCATAACAAATGAATGCTATGATATAGAGGAGGGAACGAGTGTCACAAGTAAGCAAAACTAGTTCCAGCAGTGGAATGTACCTATGCTCAATGCAAGGAAATGCATGCGAGAGATGGACACTCGGGGTGATGTTCCCTCCAAGCTATAGGCTGTCAAATTGCGAAGGATAAGAACAAGGCTTTGCTTGGTTGATGATGCAAACTTCTTGGGCCATGGTTTATAATGCAAAGTGAGAATCAACTAAAGGCTCAATACTGCAAGCAAGGGCATGAGATGCAATCACAATTTGACGCCAAAAAATGTCCTTTTTTATATCTTTTAGTCTACTTGGTGTGAAAAAGGGGTAAACTTGTGCCAAATAGACGTCTTTTCAAATCCAATTTATGAGTGTGAAAAAGACAAGTTCACTCGGCGATCTTTTCCAATTTTGATAGCGAGTCAGAAAAGAGCTTAACTAAGACTCATGATCTTTCAAATACAATTTTAACGAGTGTGAAAGGGAAAAATCACTCGGCAATCTTTTCAGTTTTTAGATGAGTCAGAAAAGAGCTTAACTAAGACTCGTTAGGAAGATTCTAGGCGGCAAGCCACGGGGGAGGCCAAGGCTCCCAGACCGATCTTCTGTGGAATGTTAGTATCTTACGAAGAACCAACACAATCTCAGGAAGACCCAAAGCTCTCCAATTTGAGGAGGACAAAGTGCTAACAGAGGTTATCGTCTCCGTGATATATAGGATAATGTCTCTTCCTAGAAAAGACATATGCGAAGGCATTGGATACCACACAAGACCATCCCAATCAAAGGGAACCTCGTCAAGACTTGGAGGGAGAGAACTCGGGAAGAGTAAAACTCTCTCTTGTTTAGAAGGTGAAGTAATAGAAATGCTAAGGACATGGCATAGAAGGTGTAGAACCAGAACCAGAAGATCGGGATCGACCAAAAATTGCTATGGCACGACCGCTTCCTTAGACTTGTCACTCTCCAAGAGAAGAGTGGGGTTGATTGAATATTGCATCGATACGACCACTTCCTCAACCATTGGTTGAATAGGATGTGATACAACAAGTTCAAGAGGTGCATCACCCCCAAACATAGGAGAGGTGTCAATCAAAGATTGCATCGACACGACCGTTGGTTGAACAAGATGTGAGACAACAAGGTCAAGAGAATCATCACCCCCAAACATAGGAGAGGTGTCGGTTGAATATTGCATCAAAATGACCACAGGTTGAACGGGATGTGAGACAAGAAGGTCAAAGGATGCATCAACCCCTAAAGGAAAAGGGGTTTCAACCGAAGATTACATCGGCATGACTATTGTATCAACCAAAGA
The DNA here is from genome assembly GCA_032191745.1 of Picea mariana. Taxonomy (NCBI): domain Eukaryota; kingdom Viridiplantae; phylum Streptophyta; class Pinopsida; order Pinales; family Pinaceae; genus Picea; species Picea mariana. Next base: position 132,520 of record JASDQU010736460.1, read on the forward strand.
AGGAGCGTAGTGTTGTGAAACCATAGATGCCTCAGAACCCGAAGGGCGCTTAGGTGAGCCCCACGCTTCTGGTATCCCATCAGTAAAAGGACACAAACGAGTAAGGTGACTCCCTTCGCAAGTCCTGCAAAGAAATATAGGCTTAGGTCTGAGACTTCTAGGCTTCTCAATCATATGAATGCCCCCAACATAACTTGCAGTGGCTGGTGACATGCTCCCAGCATGACTTGCAGAGGCTAGTAGAAAATCTCCAACATGACTAGCAGAGGTTGGTGATGAATCCCAAACATGACTAGCAAAGGTTGGTGATGGATGTGCAGTGTGACTAGTAGTGACGAGACATGTGCCCCCAGCATGACTTGCAGTGGCTGGTTGTAGGTCTTCAACATGACTCGCAGAGGTTGTCGATCTGCAACATGACTAGCATAGGTTGGTGATATAATGCCAGTATGACACACAGTGACTGGACTTGTGCCCCCATCATGACTTGCAGCGGCTGGTTGCAGGTCTTCAACATGACTCGCAGAGGTTGTCGACCAATCTCCAACATGACTAGCAGAGGTTGGTGATATACTGCTAGTATGACACACAGTGACTGGACTTGTGGCGGTAGTGAATTGTGGAATTTGAGACCAAGGTCCAAGGAAAGATTGGTTTTGAGAAATTGCAGGCTAGGAAGGATCCTGGTTTACACCCTATCCCTGTCTAGTAGGATAGTATCCTCCTCCATATTGATTCATTAAGGGTTGTAAGGGCATCAACACTGAGGAAGATGCTTGCAAAGAGAAAGCGACATGACAAGGGTTACTCATGTGAGGATATATGTTGCCCCCAGACGAAGGAACTTCGTGAGGGGGGTTGCCCATACTATAAAAATAACTTCCCCCAGATGAAACACCAGAGGACAGTTGGAGGTCAACCATGGGAAAAGTGTTCGTAGGAACCGACATGGTGGAAGAAGGATAGGTGGACAAAGTGTAATAAGTAGAATGATTGCATAGTTGGTCACTTACTTCTCACATAGTGGATTCGTAGGAAGGAAGATTCCAACCTCCTACAGTAAGAGGTGTTTGAAGGATATGACTCCCACCAAACAGAGAGGGATAAGAAGGAGGCATCATGCCCCTAGACCCAAAACTTGTAGTCGCATAAGGAGGCAAGACAGAGGATGGTAAGTGCGAAGACATATTAGACATACCATGAGAAAAATGATTAGACACCCAAGGCATTGACTGAGTACCATAATTCTGCATACCATTATAAAAAGCGGAAGGGTCCGTCCCCATGAAATGAGTAGGCATCATGCGGTGGGTAGTAGTAAATGAGGGAGAAAAAGAAATTCCACTATCCATGATAACAAATACTCATCACAAAATCCTATGGTCAACTAACAATCAAAGAGCATACCAAAAAGTCAAAATGGACAAAATGCTTGCAAACGGGCTAAAGTGGCTGAGTGGCCTCCCTCGCTAAGGAAGGTATGCCTCGTCCAAGAGGGACCTAAGAATCCATGCTAAAGTTTGGAGGTAACAAAATCAATTATAAGGGCCCTCGTAGGCTTAACAACCAGTCGGTCAGACCCCCCCGGAGAGATAATCCTCCATAAAGGTTGTGTGTTGTCCGACCCCTATTTGACTCAGGATACAAGTAGAATAACCCATGCAAGTAACCTATGAGAAACCTAAGTCAAGCAACTAATAAACCATTGTATAACCGATGCACAGGAAAACAGTCATAAGTCCAGATCACCGTATGGGCAGGGTAGCAAAGCCCGAAACCTTGAAAGTACTGCCTCTCACAGAGGTATGGGCACTAGCAAGATCCCCAAATACGAATAAATCCACAGAAATATCTCTGACGCTAGGTGAGTATCCAGGGGCTATCCCTTCAACTAACTTCGCGCAACCTTGTGATTAACTCTGGTGTGAGTGGAGCCTCCTAATATTATCAATTATACAATGGATTTCTCAACTCCCTGTCTCAAACACATAAGTTGATTTAATTGCCTTGGAGAAGTTTACTCACAAAATCCTATTCCAAGGCACTAAATCCTAGGCTAGTTTGTGCACACTAAAAAATAAAATCGTGACTAATCAATTTTAGTTTAAAGCGTAAATTTTATTGGTCGTGATTACTCAAAAGGGTATGGAAATGAAACTCATGGTGTTATGACTCTGCATAAAAATAAAAATAGATATAATGCAAAGCGTAACTTTAACTTTTCATTGAATGATATGCTAAATAAAAACAGTGCAACCTTCAATTTTAACTCTACAACTCAGAAGTAAAATGCAATCTTTCGCTAAATGTGCTAAGCTAATGATAAAGATTCAAAGACAAAAATACCAACCAATGCAAAATGCCTATTTTTTGTATTTTCAATGTAGTTAAAAAAGAAAATGCATGGACTGATAAGCGAATTGATATACAACCTCTACTGTGTATAAAAGAAATCACTCGAGCATAATACCAAGAAACTAAGCAGACAACCCAACTACCAAGGACAAATCAAAAACGGAAAACAAAGAGAAAGATGTTGCCCAAAAATTCAACTCCAAAAAGGTTTCCTGTCATCCCAGATAATCTCAATAGGTACCACAGAGATCGAAGAAGGCTCAGTGATCCTCAAAACCTACCCAACAATTGCTAAACAAAGCAAACAAGCAAGGGGGAAGTGGTATACGCTCCTGTTCAAGAGAAAAGGGCGTATATACGCTTCTTGTAGTGGGACAACAAGCGTATACACGTGACTGTCGGGGAAAAAAGGGTGTATATCTTTTAAGGCTGAAAACTCAGACCCAGAGTGAACAAACTCTGTCCAACTATGATACGACAAGAAATACAAAGGAAAAAGAGATATATAAGAAGGAAAAATACTTCAAACCTTAGAAGGAATATATCTCCCCAGTGGAGTCGTCAATTCTGTTACAAGGGAAAAACTCTCTATGGCCAAGGGTAAACCACAACAGACAGATATGATTGCAGAAATCAACTCAATTCCAACATGTGCTATATAAAATAATGTGCAATACAAGGAAGAATCCTACCTCGATCCAATCGTTTGATGTCGTTCCATCGTTGAGCACTTTGACCCAAAGCTTTACACCTGCAAGAAGTTCTCAACAAACAAGCAATGCAAGTATATAATGACAGTATATAAAATGAGTTAGCACATCAGATAGCACAATCCATTAATAAACATTACAACATGCCCATGGATAATAATCATATATTTGCAAGATATCGATAGGACGGGAAATGAGTATTTCTATTAATAATTGAGCAACATAAGTATCAACATTACAGACTTCCGTGTCGCCACGGTTCGAAACCAAGAAACCAAGTTCCTTCCAGCTGGGTCTCCACCACTTCAATCCTCCACCAAAGGCAAGCTCGTAGCAAAGAGATAAAGAGATCCTCTTGACAATAAGGGAAGAGCTTGGGGGTTGAACACTGTGTTCAGACTTGAGGGATAAAGGGATGCAGACTCAATAGGAAGTAATTTCTCCATAGTAACTTTGCTCTCAAAGTTGAATGCTTTCTCTCTCTTTTTCCATAGCTCGAAATTGTGCTCTTATAGCCTCCATAATGCAACTGAAGGGCTGAGTCGGAACGTTTCCAGTATATTGGAAGGCCAAAGATCAGAGATATTCTATCGTGACATGGAAACCTGACCTCATTTTGTATTTTCTGGCACAAATCCCGATATACGCAAGATGTAGTGGAGCATCAACAGTATACGCATCTTGCAAAGCAGTTAGGGAGCGTATATGTGGAAAAATATATATTTTTGGCTCTAAATTTATCCAAAAGGGGTTTGATAAGTCTGCATAGGGAAATGGAAAAAAGGCCCTCTGTGCAAGATAGAAATGGTGAGGCAAATCTTGCTATAACAACGACACGCACTGAATCATGAAGAAATCTAATCCCCACAGACTTAGGGAATAAACCAACTGTGAACACTTGTTCTGAAGATAAGAAGGGAAGGCCTTTTGTACCACATTTCCTTTTAACATTTGAAGTCTTCAACAAGAACCTCCACAACTGTTTGGTTTATTCAAGAGAATTCTCTAAGATTATGCCACTGTCTATCTGTAAAAAACTAAACGCAGTTCCTCTTAAGAGTGATAAACATGTAATACAACTAGATAGAACCTAGGTGAAGGTCATGGGAGAACTCAAAGATGTAATGATCAAAATAGCCACGCATCCTAAGTTTATGCAAATTTATTGACATCATTATAATAGACATCCCATAAGCTTATGGATTATTGTTAAGCCGAGATTGGTATGAGAAGTTAAACTGATACTTTAGTATAGATTGGGCACACCTTTGGTTACCATTAAAGGGATACAAAAATATGATCAGAATTGATAGGGAAAGATATATGAAACATACGGTCACTGATCTAGAATCCCTAAATGAACCCTCATCGACATACTTCCATGTTCTTGGCAATTATTCTTGTTATTCCTACTTCGACAAATCCTCCCCCTCTCATCTGATGTCCCTCTCACTCAGAATTATGAAATGGTGTTTCAAGATAAATTGCTGATACCAACAGAGGAAACTCTCTTCTACCAAGAACCTGTGATATAAATCAAGGAACAAAAGATAAGAGAGCAAGAAAGTGATAAGAAAGGGGAAACGTATAACCTACGCTCACAAATTTGGACCATATACTTTGATGGATCTAAATCACAGGAAGGGTCTGGGGCAGGGTGCATCCTCATTGATCCAAAGGGTAAACATCATTTCCTATCCTGTAGACTTGAGTTTGAATGCAAAAACAACACCGCTGAGTATGAAGCTCTAGTACAAGGGTTAAAGAAATCCATAGACTTAAACGTCAAAGAATTGAAGGTTTTCAGGGATTCTGAAATTATCGTTAGACAAGTAAGGAATTCTATACATTGCAACTCCCCTCACCTAAATAATTATCAACAGGAAGTGTGTAGGTTAATAGAGCATTTTGAAGCTTTCAATATTACAGCGATCCCCGGAATAAAGAATATCCTTGCTGATTCCCTGACCACAACTGCTTCAAGGTTGTCACCTCTAGAATATTATGAAGCTTCCCGGTTCACTGTGGAACTACTCTACAAACCATCGGTGCCTAACAACATTTCTAATTGGAAATTCTTTGAAGGAGATGAACAGATCATAAAATTTCTGACTAACCAAGATAATTTCAAAGACTTAGCTATTGACAATGAATTATTCTAGGAACAATCAACAAAAACTGATCCTCTAACAGGTCAACCAACTGACAAAATGAAGTCTCACACAATCTCGAAGGGGATAGCTAATTTAGAGATTCTTTTTTACCTAAAAGATTGATTTAAGGGTCCCAAAAATGCTAAGACTGGTAGTTCCTGTCCCATGCATGAAACTATAAATCTCAGAACGCCGAAAAACCCAAAAAATGTAAACCTTAGTAGGACAATATCTAAAGAGGAAAGGAAGGCCTATCTCAAACTCTTCAAACAGTATCAAGATGTCTTTGTGTGGTCTGCTGGGATATGAAAACTTATGATACCTGTATCATTCCACACACTATCCCATTAAAACCTGAAGTGAAACCCTTCCAACAAAAGCTCTAGAAGTACCACCCATCCCTGGAACTCTCATGTGTCAGTAGTTGAAGAAAATTTTAGATGCCAAAACTATCTTCCATGTTAGACATTCTGCATGGGTAGCAAATTTGGTTCCTGTCAGGAAAAAGTTGGGAGAAATCCGCTTATGCGTAGATTTTAGGAACCTTAATAGAGCCTCAGAAAAGGACAACTACCTAGTCCCATCGATGGAGCAACTCTTGTAGACCGTGTTCGGCTCTGAGATTTTCTCTCTATTGGATGGTTTCTTGGGTTTCAACCAAGTTCTGGTTTCAGAGGAAGACCATTTGAAAACTACCTTCCGAATCAAGTGGGGAACTTTCACTTACAAACGTAACCCTTTGGGTTAATCAACACAGGGGAAACCTTCCAAAGGGAAATGGACGTAGCGTTTCGAGTACTGATCAACAAGTGTGTAGTAGTGTATCTAGACGACGTGACTGTATATTCGAAGAACAAAGAGGAGCATATCCAAAACTTGAGCTAGATTTTCGAAAGGTGTAGAAAATATGGTATATATTTAAACCCTAAGAAAAACATCTTTGGTGTGGAAGAAGGAAAGCTATTAAGTCATATCATATCCCAAGCAGGCATTCACATAGACCCTGAGTGAGTCAAAGCTATAACTCAGCTCACGTTACCTCACAACAAAAAGACAATGCAATCCTTCTTTGGGAAAATCAATTTTGTAAGGAAGTTCATACCCGATTTTGCCTAGACTGTCAGACCATTACAAAAAATGATCTGCAAAGATGATGAATTTAAGTGGGACGATGAGCGAAAGGATGCCTTTAGAAATATTAAAACTGCTATATCTCAATCCCCCGTGTTACAAAGTCCTAATTTTAATAGAGATTTCTTCCTATATACTTTTGCCTCTTATCAATCGTTAGTTGTGGTTCTGACTCAAAAGTTTGATGACAACAATGAGGCTCCAATGTCGTTCATGAGCACTAACCTCCAAGGAACTGAACTAAATTATCCTACTATAGATAAACATGTTTATGCAGTTTATAAAGCAGTAAAACATTTCAAATATTACATCCTCAAGAACCATACCAAAGTAATCGTGCCTCACCCCACACTCCAATCCCTATTCACTCAATGGGATATGGGGGAAAGAAGAGGGAAATGGATGGTAGTAGTTCAAGAATTTGATCTAGAAATAAAACCTGCTAAACTAGTTAAAGGACAAAGATTGTGCAAACTGGCAACTGAGGCCTAGGACCAAGTAAATGAAGACTCTGGATGGGAGAATGAAATGCCATTGTGGTGTGGTGAAGATTCATACATTTACCTAGGGCAAGAGTCTTGGTATGTGAATTTGACTTATCTCCTGCACCATGGGACTTGACCAAAAAACCTCAACCCTAGGGAAAGGAGAGCTCTCAGGTTGAAATCTGCACAATATCGCCTCATAAATTCGGTACTCTTTCGGATTAATTATGATGGGGTACTTTTAAGATGTCTCGAACGTGAAGATGCAGACAAAGTTCTTAAGGAGCTCCATGATGGCCCTGTCGGTGGACATTTTGCAGGAAACACTACTGCTCATAAGATACTGAGAGTTGGTTATTATTGGCCCACTTTGTTCTAGAACATTCACACATACGCTAGAAACTGTAAAACTTTCCAAGTAAGCGTTGGGAGAGAGAAGAGAGAAGTAGTCCCACTCCAACCGATGACCGTTTCTAGGCCTTTTGAGAAATGGGGGTTAGACATCATAGGAGAAATTACACCAAGATCTTCAAAACAACACAAGTACATACTCATTGCCACTGACTATTTCACGAAATGGGCAGAGGCCATCCCTCTGACTCTTGTAAACGAGAAGGTGGTAGTCCAATTCATAGAACAACAACTAATCACCAGGTTTGGTGTCCCTTCCATCCTGGTTTTTGATAATGCAGCTTACTTTTCCTCCACCCTATTGACGGAGTTTGATCTAGACAAAGGAATCATAACCAGGTACTCTGCAAATTATTGTCCACAGGGAAATGGATTGGTAGAATCAACTAATAATAACCTAGTAAGGATATTGAAAAAAATGGTTGCAGATAACCAAAGGAATTGGAATAATTTACTCCACATTGCTTTATGGGCAGATAGAGTAACACCCAAGGAAGCTATAAGAAATTCCCCATACTTTCTAGTATACGAGCAGGAAACCATTCTCCCGAATGGGTTTTATCTTCCATCTCTTAAACTTGCCCAAGATTCCATAGGACAACCTTCATCAGTCATACAACAAATGATTGACACTCTGCTCATGCTAGAAGAAGAAAGGGAAAAAGATAAATCGAAATTTATATTCCACTAGCAGATCATTAAAAGATGGTTTAACAAGCATAAGGATAAAGAGAAGAATTTTGAAGTAGGAGACTTAGTCTTGAAATGGGACAGAGCAAATGAGCCTAAAGGAAAACATTCTAAGTTTCAGAATCTATGGCTCAGACCTTTCCAGGTGGATGAGAATATTGGGGCAGGCACTTATCGGTTACAAAATCTAAGGGGGGAACCTGACACCCTCCCAGTAAATTTCCGAGCGCTAAAACAATATTTCCATTTCAAAAAATAAAAAAATAAATAAAAATTGTGTGCCTGTTTTCATGATTTTGGTTTTAGCTAGGTCAATTGTGAAATGCATTTTTTCTTTCTTTCTTTTGTTGTTTTATTTTGGAACTTTTGAAGGTTGTGTTTGTGTTTAGAAAGACAATGGTTGACCTCAAATCATGCGACATGGAAAACTCTGTTCCTAACTCATTGCTCAGATACAACACAAGAAACGTTGGGGAACCTATGGTTGTTTTAAGGGGTCCTCTATCTAACCTGTGTAAATGAACAACTTTGGAGAAATGCAGAAGTGTATGCTTGGTGGTCTGGTACGACCTTAAGGGAAATAAGGAAAGCAGAAAAGGACTGCATGAATCCTAAAGAAAAAGCTAGCTAAGGATTCACCTTAACGATCTCATTTTGAAAAATAAACAGACGTAATCCTCTCTCACTCGCTTAGGGAATTCTGCCAAAATAAAATTGACTTTATCAAATGAGTGAACAATAGGAGAGGGTATGCAGATAAATCCGTTGGGGCTATCGACGCTCGCTAGTAGTGGAGCAAGGTCTGTGATGTCAGGGTGACTCCAATGGGGCTATGGACACTCGCTGGCAGTAGAGAAACACCGTAGCGAGTGAGTCAAGGTAACTAAAGGCTCCATACCAGTGAATGCTTTACTATATTTTTTTCAAAGAGGGCATGAGTCAAGGTTAGAGGAAACTGAGGAATAAAGGTTAAAAACCCCACAGGCAGACCCGAAAGAATCAACCACAGAATTTCAAATGCAAGGGTAAAAGAGGCTTTGATTTAAAACCAGTTAAGTTCTCCACCTGCTTTCGCATCAGCCGAGCCTGAAGGAGGAATAAAGATTCTTCTTTCACCCAGTAAGTCTCCATTTGTTGAGCACTGAACACACCCTAAAAGGTCTATGTCAAATTTTACTTTTTGGGTACCACTTGATCTTTTACATTGTTTAATTCGACTTCATTGTGAAAAATGTTGCCTTCGCTTATCATTTTTTGATTCTCATTTAAGTCTCTCAAAGTTTGCTTGAACATGTGAAAACCCATAACTTAAAAGACTAACATTTAAAATAAAGAATCGACAACCAAAACATTTCCACAACTCGCTCAAAGATTCGGCATCGAGAAGAATTAAAGATGAAATAAAATCACTCGAGAAAACCACAGTTGTCGAGCGTCGATCTTCATCGGTGTCAACAAAAGGAAGATTTATTTCGCAGCAAGAATTACACGAGGATATCACCGATAGCCGATCCCTGAAGCATTTTGGCATTGACAAGTTTTTGAGAAAGTAAGTCTGTAGAAAAAACATAATAAGTTTTTCCCTAAATGCTGACCCCCGATACCTTTTCGGCATCGAAAATCCCGAGTTTAGTTTAGAGCGCATAACTTGAATAAAGTATTGAGTCTGACCAATACCTGCGAGCTAAGTCACCAGTCTTCAATACCACGTTAGCACCATACGATGAAATCGATCAACGTCAGAGGTTTTTTGCAAAAGGGTATTAATGAAAAAATACAACGTAACTCGGAGCACCACTGAGCATGAGTTCTGGGCTAAATTGAAAGAAAATATGGACAAAGAACATGAGGGATACATACGTAAAGAAAAGAAACAAAAAAATCCAACCACCACAACTAGAATCCTTTTGTCATAGTTTCAAGACTTTATATTAAATTTCCATCGAGCTCAGATTACATACAAAAGACGTTGTCTACACCTGTTGGCCAACCAACCTCATTTACATTAAGAACAGGAAAATTTACAAAATACTATCAATATTTGTGCCACGTTTCAAAATACCAAATAGATTTCGTTAATCATGCCTCTTTTGTGCGATAACAAGCTTTGCATGGATTTTCTCACTGGCTACTTCACCTTCCTTGAGATGTTTTCATTTTCAGTTCTTCTGACACCTTTTACGCTTCGCACAACTGCACGATTGTATGTTGTGCTTCCCAGAGCTGTCTCTTGATCCATGTAACGTTCCCTTCATGACCTTGTGATGCTGACACCTTGAGGGTCTTTTCCGCCAATTGGCGTCTTAATTATCTATTTTCCTGGTAAAGTTCAACAATGGTGAGTTATGCCTGCTCCAGTTGCTGAGTCAACTCTCAAACATTAGAACCCATGGCATCTATCCTCCTCGTTCTACTCCCTCTTTCCCGACTTGTGGTTTTGATAGGATCTAGCTGGATAACGCATATCAGTAATTCCTCGGTGACCAATCTTGTGCACAACTCGCTCAGGATTTTGTTTTCCCAAGCCTCCTTATTCTTTCTTGGCATTCCCCTTTTTTGGGTTATATGTTGTTGCAGAGGCACGACTTTCGAAGTTCTTTCTTCCAGCACAACGTCTTCCACTTCGACCTCTGCATGGTGCAATGCCATTGTTACCTCATACAGGTAGGAACCTCCCTTTTAATCCTCAGGAATGCCCACTACAAGTAAGAATGAATCCCAGGCATTTTGGGGCTCAAGCCTGGTGCTTCGGCTACCTCGTGTGCCCTGTACTATGTTTTGAGGGGTTCCCATGGTGCAACAACGTATCTGTATTATGCGTCGGGAACTCGACGAGGACCCAAATAAAAAAATAAAAATAAATTGATCACATTAGGCTCGCGAGACGAATTACCAGCAGTGCATAATCTCGGCTGGTGAGTAGAGCACATGCAGAACATTCACGATTTATAATCAAGCGAGCAGTGAGTGGAAACATGCAAGGGAACAATCGATCCATGGAAACTAGATGTTTGAAGCGAACTGAATATATTCCATGGCACATCCGCACGTCGAGCATGTTCCGAGGCGTGTGAGATGCAACCGATAGGAATTGCAGAAAGTTTGTGGTATGACCACCTTGATTTTTCAATCCCCTAGCCTTCATGATGAGCTAATGATGGTTGTTGCACTTGTTGATGCAACTTTTGTTTAAACAACTTACCTCGACCTGGGGTGCCTAACGACTTCCCTTATGACAAGATCTGACTCTTTTGGAACATACTTGTACTTTCAGCACATGTTTGTCTATGACATCCTTTCCCGACTCCAAGGGCCAACTGACCACTGGCGTGACTTTTGACTCTCATATTTTTTCATACCTGATCTTTCATGTTGTGGCATGCAAATTTAACCCACCCTAACTAGGGAAAAATGACGGTGATAACAAAATCGGTCAAGCAATTTGAAATATTGTAGAGATATCGTAAGTATCAAACAACCAAGTTTGGCAAGCTTTACAAGTATGGACCAATCTGGATTCTTCACATTTTTACTTTATATATTTATTTTACCAAGTGTTGTTCTATATGTAGTCTCTAAACGATTGTAATTCGATTGTAGGAAATATACCTCCCAGTATTGAGAAAGAATGGCTCAGGAGCCTCATCAGGAGATGCAAGAAAACGGGCCAAATGTAAGAGAAACTGAGTCAAAAATCAACAAGGCAATAAAGGATATTGGACTTCTCGAGTTTGGCATGCTCGATGACTTCAGCGACTTGCACGACACAGTCAACTCGCACATCGAGCAAGATTCATCGTGGGCCGAAGAAACAACAAAGGTGACAGGCACAAGAGAGTCAGGTCAGGTGCAATAGTTTATGGAACACCCGATCAAAGCTCGAGCCATGCTGCAACAGTTAAGTGCCAGTCCAGTCAAGTATTAGGCACATGTGGTAGAGATTAGAGATATTTACGCAGCCCTGGTGGAACAACATAGATTCCCATACGCTCATACTTGCGAGGAGTTGTTCATCAGTTGGTCGGAGTATGAGAAGAGTCACCCTTTTAAGTGATATTTTGAGATGACTGTTAGAAAATTGTTAGGAGATAATGCCACGTGGCAAATTTTGTTTTACTCATCTGCACTTTAGCTGTTATTTTTAGTTAATTTTATGATTATAAATAAGAGCATCAACCGATTAGTTAAGGGTCGATGGTTGCTGCAAGAAACTCTCATTTCTGGTTTTGTTAAGAATTATTTTGGAGATACCTTTAATTGAGAAGTCCTTCTGGACCGGAGACAAAGTTGTGTTTTCATCAAATGCGTGTATGATTGGATGTGGAGAAGAACTATTTCCTATCTCGTCTCATGAATGTATGTTGTAAAAAGTAAGAGCTATTAAATCTATTGATAAGTTATTTGATGCAATGTTTTTACAGTTCTTTTCTTTAACGATGAAGATGAATCATTGTGTTATTATGTGATGGATGATTAGAGTTAAGTGAATTATTTTACTTGCCGTTATTTTATCACATGCGCATTTTCTTCTGCTAATTAGTATCTCAGCCAGAAATCAGATTACTCACATGGTTAATGTATTAGTACTAGGCCCGTGGTAGACGATCGTTGTCTGCATGCTTGAGCAAAGGGTTATCCCAAGCTTAGCCTCTTCTCTAGTATTTAGAAACTTTTTCCGTTTTGTTGCCAAGTTGGTTTATACTGGCTTCCATCTTATATCGGTCCCACCTAAGATAAAAACACAAAAAGATAAATTCCAAACTGAAGGAGATGCCTTCTCAAGAAAACGTAAGGCCCGTCGATTAATTGGCCGAATCGAAAGATCTGGAGAACCATTCCACTATTAAATGCTACAGAGTATAATTGGGCCTCGGTGGCAGGTTTGGTTCCTGCTGTTGAATTAAAGGGATTTAGAACCCATCAACAGAGGGGTGTACAATCTTCCATGGTGTAAAGTCTTCATGGGGTATAAACACGGCTGAAAACAAAGACCTCTGAAACAGGAAGATAATTAGGCTCCACAACCAATAATCTCCCACTTGGAGACTGATCTCAACAGCTCCACCACTGTTGTATTTGCTAGACTATGATCCTTCTTGGACCTAGAAAATTTCTCATCTTCACCTTCGTTCTTGAAGACCAACTGAAACTAAGCAGGAATTCGATTTATCTCTAATTACTCCTTTCGTTAACATGTCTGCAGGATTCTTTCTAGTGTGTATCTTTTCCAACTTCAAATGTCTATCTTCCAAGATGGATCGTATAAAATGGTACCTCAAATGTATATGATTAGTATTAGAATGGAAGGTTGAGTTCTTTGCAAGATGAATGACACTCTCACTATCATAGTACAACTTGCTATTCTCCTTCTTCTTTCCCAATTCCTCCATAAACCTCTATAACCAAATCATTTCGTTACTAGCCTCTATAGCAACAACATACTTTGCTTATGTTGTTGAAAGTGCAACAAGATTTTGCAGTTTCAAAATCCAACTTACTTTTGTTCCACCTATAGTAAAAACATACCCTATGGTGCTCCTCCTACTATCTTTATCACCTACCATATATGAATCAACATATCCCTGTAGAACAATGTTTGAACCTCCAAAACATAATGCATGAGTAGCATTACCTCTCAAATACCTGAGAATCCACTTTATTGTCTCCCGATGTTCTTTACCTAGATTGTTCATATACCTTCTCACAACTTCCACTGTATGTGCAATATCTGGTCTTGTGAAAACCATCACATACATTAAGATGCCAACTGCTGATGAATAAGGGACCTTGGACATGTATTTTATCTCCTCCGGTGTCTTGGGACACATTTCCTTAGTTAATTTTAAATGGATGGCCAAAGGTGTACTAACTGTTTTTGCATTCTGCATTATAAACCTCTCCAACACCTTCTCTATGTACTCACCCTGAGACAATGTCAATTTGCGATTTTTCCTGTCTCTTGTTATTCTCATACCAAGGATTTTCTTTTTGACACCCAAATCCTTCATCGGAAATGAATTAGCTAATTTCTTCTTAAGCACATTTATATCCTGCATATTAGACCCTGCAACAAGCATGTCATCTACATACAATAGAAAGATAATATAACTTCCATTTTCTAGCGTTTTAAAATAAACACAGTGATCAACATGACATCTACTATAACTTTGTTCTATCATAAACCTGACAAACTTCAAATACCACTGCCTTTGAGCTTGCTTTAGGACATACATGATATTATTCAACCTGGATACCAAATTTTCCTTCCCTTCGATCTCATACCCCTGCGGTTGCTGCATATAAATCTCTTCCTCCAAATCCCCATGGAGAAAAGTTGTTTTACATCTAACCGTTAAAGAAGTAAATCTTCTACTTCCACAAGACTTAAAATAGTCCTAATTGAAGTCATTTTAACAACATGAGAAAGTATTTCATCAAAATCTATACCTTTCTTTTGTGCAAACCCATTTACAACAAGTCTAGCCTTGTACCGCTTTTTGCCTCCATCTTCTNCTGCAATGCTCTTTTTCCTGCAGGCAACTGAACCAAATCCCAAGTTTGGTTATTTACCAGGGAATCCATTTCCTCTTTCATGCCTTGCTCCCACTTCTTTTTGGTGTCTACCTGCATTGCCTCTTCATAACATTCTGGTTCATCGGAATCAATCAACAATAAATAATACAATGAAGGAGAGTATCGTTCAGGGGGTCTACTTAACATGGTAGATATTATAACAACACTTTCCGGAGTTTGATGTACTTGTTGCTCCTATTGTTGTACATTTTGATTTTCTGGTACCTTTGGAATTTCTTTTTCAGTGATCTCATCAAGCACTGTGTATTCCGGTTTTTCTTTTTCTTGTATCTTTCCCTGCAACTGATCTTTGTACATGACCTTCTCATTGAATATGACATATTTACTCATAATGATTTTTTGATTTTCATAATCCCATAAGCGATAACCAAAATCATTAACACCGTATCCAATAAAGGTACACTTCTTGGATTTTTCTTCAAGCTTTGTTCTATTTTCTTTATCAATATGGACAAATGCTTCACAACCAAAAGTCTTCAAAAAATAATAGTTAACCTTTTTACCTGTCCATGAATCTTCTGGAATTCTACCATCCAAAGAGATTGAAGGTCCTCTGTTTATTAAGTAAACAACAATATCTACAACATCTGCCCAAAACTATAAGGGAAAACCAACATGCAATCTCATACTCCTTGCACGCTCCATGATTGTCATGTTCATCCTTTCTGACACACCATTTTTTTGTGATGTTCCTGGAATTGTCTTCTCTTTACGAATCCCATGGTATGAATAGTAATCATCAAACTCCTTGCTACAATATTCACCTCCATTGTCTGATCCGAGAAACTTCAACCTTTTTCCTGTCTCATTCTCAACCAAAGATTTCCATTTCTTAAAAGTATCAAAAACATCAAATTTTTGTTGAATGTAATAAACCCAAGTTTTTCTAGTTGCA
>JASDQU010736460.1:147993-162255 GCA_032191745.1 Picea mariana
CACCTCCATTGTCTGATCCGAGAAACTTCAACCTTTTTCCTGTCTCATTCTCAACCAAAGATTTCCATTTCTTAAAAGTATCAAAAACATCAAATTTTTGTTGAATGTAATAAACCCAAGTTTTTCTAGTTGCATCATCAATAAATGTAACATAAGAATAAGAGACACTAAGATATGATACCTGAGATGGTCCCCATACATCGGTTTGCACAAGATTTAACATTTCACTCTTATTTTCTTTTTTGACTTTGATAAATATGACTCTCTTATGTTTTCCATAAACACAATGCTCACAGAAATCCAAATCAATCTTTTTAAGATCTAGCAACAAATTTATTTTTTGAAGTATCTGAATCCCCTTCTCAATCATGTGCCCAAGCCTTTGATGCCATAATGTTGTATCTACTCTAGTAGAAGCTAAAGAGATAGAAGATTCAGTATTTCCAGTACATAAATACAATGTACCTGCCTTTTCTCCTTTTGTTATCACCAATGATCCTTTGGTGGCCTTCCACATCTTATTTGTAAATATAGATATAAAACCTTCACTTTCCAACTGCCATGTTGAAATCAGATTTTTCCTTAGATTTGGAACATGTCTTACCTCTTTCAACAACCATTGGTTTCCATTTCTTTACTTTATTTTTACCTTTCCCATTCCAACAATTTTGCATGGTGCATCATCACCCAAATGAACTTGTCCAAAATCACCTTGACCATAATCTAGAAAATGTTTCCTATGGGATGTGGCATGAAATGAAGCCCCTGAATCTACTACCCAAGACTCAGAAATATTACTTGCAAAAATAATCAAAGCTTCTTGTAACACATCACTTGTTACATTTGCTTCCTGATTTTTCTCTTGTTATCCATCTCTTTGTTTCTTTGGAGCTCTGCAGTCTTTCTTCAGATGTCCTTTCTTCCTACAATTCCAACACTCTATCTTTCCAATTCTAGATTTGGATCTTCCCTTCCTATAATTCCCGCGGTTCCCTGAGCCCTTTCCTCTATCCTTTTTTCTTCCCTTGTTCTCCATGTTTAACGCATTACTTGATGTCTCACTTGTGATTTTCCGTCACATTTCCTCCCTAAGGATAACACCAACAACATCATCAAATTTTAGAGTGTTTGAACCAGAGATAGAGATACTTACATCCATGACCAAGTCGTTCCACCTTTCTTGTAATGACCACAATATTAGAAGAGCCCTGACCTCATCATCAAAGTCCACTTTTACAGAACTTAGTTGATTAGTAACTATATTAAATTCATTTAAATGATCTGCAACAGACCCACCTTCTGACATCTTCATATTAAATAATCTCTTCATTAGAAATACCTTATTAGACACCGAGGTTTTTTCATACAATTTAGCCAATGCATCCATCAGCTCCATCGTTGTCTTTTATTTCGAAATATTGAAAGCCATTGATGCTGCGAGGCTCAACTGTATCGTTCCTAGTGCCTTTTTGTCAAGAACCTCCCATTCTTCGTCCTTCATGGCCATCGACTTCTTTTCTATTCCACCCAATGGTAGGAATAGATCCTTCTGATATAAATAATCTTCTATTTGCATCTTCCATAACTGGTAGTTTTGGTCGTTAAATTTCTTGACCCTAAACTTTCCATCTTCCGCCATTGCTCCCACTCAAACCAGGAACCCTCTTTCGCTGCGACTTACCTTTCGTCTGATGCAAATTGTTATAAAAAATAGGATTGTGGAGCAATAAAATAAAACAAATGCAAAAATAAAACACATAAGATACACAATACAATAGAGGCACAGATATACGTGGTTCACCTAGTGTGGGCTATGTCCACTAGAGAAATTACTAGGTCATTCCTTTATTATTATCCAACAATTGAAGGGATACAAACTACAACACACCCATTGTAACTTTCTCTTCTTTCTCTCACAGTCTCCTCTCTCACAATACAATATTCACAATGATACATAGATGCAATAAATTTCCCTCATAAAAGAGGGTTTCCTTCTAGGGGAAAAAATCCTAACATAACTTCTATCGTCAGATCTGTGACCTTATAATGAACGGTCCAGATTTAATATGAAATTACAATATACATTTACAAGGAAAATTTTCCTTCGGGGAACCGCATGCCCCCGGACCCCTCAGTCGAGGGGGTAGCCTCCCCAGACCCCGCAGGGGGGAAATCCCCCCTACACTCCCCCACATGGAGGGGTGTACAATCTTCCAGGGTGTAAAGTCTTCATGGGGTATAAACACGGCTGAAAACAAAGACCTCTAAATCAGGAAGATAATCAGGATCCACAACAAACAGAAGGTTCAATGAGAACCTATGGCTGGAGGGGCATCTCATCAGTTGTTGTTGGTCGTCCCATTATTTGGAAGCTATCACAACTTCTCACATATTTTTTGGCATCTCTAAATAGTGTTGGCCAATAGTACCTAAAACGAAGGAATTTATAAGTTGTTCATTTGTTTGCAAAATTCCCACCACATGGTTCATCATGACAAGCTTTTAAAATATCAAAGAAATCGTATTCCCTAACACATCTACATATTATCAAATCATCTTCAGTATATAAAATATCTCCCTTGATTCAATAATATCTAGCACTTTCTTTCATAACCTTCTTCTTCTCTCTTGGTGAAAAGTTCTTTGGTAATTTCATTATCATTAGATAATTAGATACATTTGCAAACCATGGGGATTTAATAGATATAAAAAATAAATTTTCATCTGGAAAGAATCTGCTACTGCAACACTCTCACCATGATTATTAAGTCATGAAAGAAAGTTTTCCACTTGATTGTCCTTTCCAGGTCGATCTATGAAAGTAATATTGAATTCCTACAACAATACCAACCATCTTGTTATTCTACCATTTGTAATAGGTTTATTCATTAATTATCTTATGGAGGAATGGTTTGTATGGACAAAGACTTCGTATTCAATTATACAAGGTCAAAATTTATTCACAAGAAGGAAAATTGCCAAAATTTCCTTTTCAGTCACAATATAATTGATCTCAGCTGGAGTTAAGTTTTTGTTGATAAAGTAGATAACATAGGTTAAAAGGTCTCCCTTTTGACCTAGTACTACTCCCACTATTGTATCAAATGCATATGTGGAGATGTGGAATGGTAAGCTCCAGTCTGGACCCTTCAATATTGGTGCTGACAAAAGTTTCTCTTTCAAATTTTGGAAAGTAGATTGGCAGTTAGTGTCCCAACAAAATTTTGCATCTTTAATAAGTAATTTAAACAAAGGCAAGGCTATTTTACTAAAAATTTCTAGGAGTCTATGATAATATCCTGCATATCCCATAAAACTTCTAACATCTCTTTGATTTGAAGGAGTTGGAAAATTAAGAATGATCTCTATCTTGGTCAGATCTACCTTAAGTCTTGCAGAAGATACATGATGTCCAAGTACAATTCCTTCATTTTGCATTATTAAACATTTTTCATCACAAAGTGATAGATTATTTTCCATGCATCTTATTAGAAAATTTTCTAGATTATCCAAAGCATCGTCAAAATCATCTCCATACACTGAAAATCATCCATGTACACTTCTACACATTCATGTATTAAATAAAAAAAAAGGCCAAGACATTCCTTTGAAAGGTAGTTGGTGCATTACATAACCCAAAGGGTAGGACTTTATATTCATATGTCCCCCAGGGACAATTGAATGTTGTGTTATCTTGGTCCTCCAAGGCTATTTTAATATGATTATAGCCACTAAACCCATCGAGGAAATAAAATTACTTATTTCCTGCTAATGTGTCTAGGATCTGGTCGATGAATGGTAGAGGAAAGTAATCTTTCAGAGTAGATTTGTTTAGTTCTTGATAATCCACATATATTCTCCATTTTCCACTCATTTTCTTGAGTACTACCACCTAGGGAGAAACCCATTGGCTATCAGAGATAGGATAGACAAAGTCTAATTTAAACAGTTTTTTATGTTCTTCTTTCACTATCTCTTTTAACATATGATTCATTCTTCTTTGTGGTTGTCTGATCGGCTTGGCATTCTCGTCTATGTAGATGTGATGTTTTCAAGTCTTTGGGTGAATTCCTTGCATGTCTGTGTAATCTCAGGATAATTCCTTAGAGTATTTTTGCAATAATTTAATTATCCTTTCTTCCTGAGATTTTTCCAAATTAGCATTGATGTTCAGACATTTTCCAGGAAAAAATTCAATGGTTTTACTGTGTGAATCTGATGTTGTGTTTACAGGAAATATAGTTTCAAATTAAGATTGTAACTATTTAATTTTTCCCTGAAAAACCTTGTTCCAAAATATTATTAGTGGAGATTTGTTGTAAAGATTCAAGTTGCTCTTCAATATCTGGATTGGAAATAAGCACATTCTCATCATTCTCTTCTTTGAAATTTATTGCTTGATTAATACTGCAAAAATAATGAATAGTCTCCTCTCGAGAATCTATTTCTTCAAGCCATGACATTTGTTCTAGTTCATTGATAGATCTAGATAGTGGATAAAGAGTTACTTGCTTGATTTCACTCCCTCTGGAAATAATCATATTTCTTTATCTACAACTAATAAGATCACCAACTGTTGATAAGAGGGTGTCCACCTAAGTTAGATTTTGGTTGAAGAAATACAAAATACACATGATATTCCCATGAATCCAAGGATACAATGACATCATAGACTACACCTTCTGGTTTTACCCGAGATCTATATTCCATTTCCAATATTGTATGTGTAGTTCAAAGATTACAAATGTTCAATTTTTGCATTGTTTCCATGGTCATTACATTAATGGATACACCTAAATCAATTAAGATATTTGGTTTAGAAAGATTTTTTATTAATATGGTAAAAATAGGCACTCCTGGATCAACATATTTCTCTGTTGTAACATTTGTCGACATTAGGCTAGCCAATTTTCCAATAACTTGCATTGTTGTTGGGTCTTTCTTCTTTCTCCCTAATTTTTTAAGGCACAATTTCCTAATTGTTTTTGTACAGATGGGTATGTTCTTGATAGTTTCCAATAAGGGAATATTTACACATATGTTATTTTAGTTCATTTAATAAATCATAATCAGAAGGGATTATAGATTTTTTAAAATTTAACCTCTTTGGAAAAGGAGGTATTTTGGTGAATTGTGTCTATTCCGTCGGAATTTCAGTTCACTTGTTTCTTTTCTTTTTATTTTTCTTCTACAACTACATGAGTTTTTTTATGGGGTGCTTTACTAGAAATTGGGTTGATCTGGGTGGTGGTTGGTTAGAACGTAGTTGTAGTTGTTGTGGTTGGGTGATTTGTGGTGGAGGTGGTATAGAATATGGTTGTTGAGTTAGTTGTGGATATTGAGTAGGTGGAATTTGTTGTTGCGGGTATGGTTGTTGTTGGAAAGAATAATTTTGTTGTTGAAAATAAGACTTTTGATATGGCTGATATGATGTTTGGAGATTGTAGGGAGGCAGGTTTCTATAAGTTTTTCCTAACCAACCTTGTTGAAAGAGTTGGTTTTGAGCTTGTTGAGGAGGCCATGCCTACCAAGGTAAAGGGGTATTTCCAAGTGTTTTTTACAGAATTGATATTATAATATGAAGGAAATTGTTGAGTAGGGTCTTGAGGCATACCTGGTATACGTGGTTTCCATGGTATCCTTGGTGCAACATAATAAAGAGATTATTTTACTGTGTTTTCACCTTTGCAAATTGATTTGAGTCTTGGAAATAATGGACAATCCTTCGTCGAATGGTTATATGTACAAATACCGCAAACTTAAATACTATCTAGTGGAAATTCTCTAGGTGGATGATTTTTCTTACATCTATGACAAAAGACTGTTAAAGCTTCATTATTCTCTTCTTGTTTCTTCTTAGCCTTCAATGTATCAATGTAAGATCCTAATGTACTCAAAATATCAGTTTTAAAATTCTCCAACAAATTTCCTATTTCTACCAGAGTAATACTCCATGTGGGTGATTTGGTGACTTTGGAGAGAGCATCCCTTTGTCCTTTTATAGCCTTGTCCTTTCCCCTAAATTACTTCTTGCATAATTCAACAATTTGTGTAAATAGTAAGGATGAAATATCACTTGAACCTGTGAGATTAAGGATACCAATGTATTCACCACGAATGTATGTTATAAATATAGTACTAATAACATCATAACTTAGTGAATTATGTTTTGATTTCTGTAAATTATACAAAAATATTTCCAAATAGTCTTATAAGTTGTCATCTTCTTGCTAATCCATCCTAAAAATATCTTCCTTAGAATATCTTGGTCTACAATATGCTTGATACTTTTCAGGGAAAATCTTCCTCATGATATCCCAATGTCCAATAGTATTCTCTCCTAGCTCCATAAACCATTTTAAATCAATGTTCTTCAAGGTAGCAGGAAACCCATAAGTACGACATAATATATCAAATTCAAATAGAAATGCATCAATATCCTCATAATCCTTACCATGGAAGTTAAGGGGGACAGAAGGAGGAATATTTTTCATCTTTAATTCATTACCAAATTCTGCAGGTACATCTAAGATGGGAAAACCAAAATTAACCTCTTCTTCTTCTTCTTCTTCTTCTCCTGCATCATTTGGGCCTCTTTCTCATTCTCCTTCTCTTCTTGGTATTTTTATCTTTCTTCATCATTTTCTCTTCTTCGTCATTCTCTTTCTTCTCTTGCTCTTCTTTGTTCCAATGTTTCTAGTATCCTTTCATCTCCACCTCCTAATATTCTGCCATCTAGTGCTCTTCTTGCACATCCTCCTTCTGCATGAGATTCAACATAAACCATCTTGTTTTCCCAAAAGATCAAAAACTGTTTACTCGAACCTTCTGGTATTTCTGATGGATCTTCAATTTTTTTAACAATATCCTTAGTTTGTGTTTGCTTGGATATTTTTGCAACAATCCTCTTCCCTGTATCATTCTTGGTACCTACAAGCAAGTTAGTAATCAGGGGTTTTGTGGATGACTTGATGGATGTAGATAATGAGGTAGGTGGTCTATTAGATGGATTAATAAGTTGTTGTGAAGATGATGAAGTAGGTGGCTTAGTTGGTTGGTGTGATGACTTTGTAGGTGGTTTTTGGGGGGGGGTTGGTTTCTTCTATTTTTATGAAATAACTCCTCTTTATTTCTTGACAAACCTACCCTTACTATCCCTAGGTCTATTCATGAAAATCACACATGACTAAATCTATTCATGCAAATCAAAAATATTTCAAAAGTAATTCCTTTTGTGCCTCCCCAACAACGACACCAAAATGTCATCTCACTAATTCAATTGCATAAACTAAGACATTAAAGTATCAATCTAGGGTTTGTAATATTAGAGGCACATCACTATATGTGAAGATACTCGTCTTAAAATCAATCATAATTCTAAAAGAACTATTTTAAGAAACGCTACAAAAATACTTTTATAAACTAGTTTTCAAAATAATCAAGAACTAATTCTTCAAATGCTCACAACCTTAATGGTAGACAATTAGGTCACAAAGGAAATTTGTTTCAAAGAGATGAAATCAACTTCGTGACAAGACTCAGTTTGACCATGAACTTAAATAATTTGTTGCATCTAAGAAAGAAAGAGATTCAAGAAATGCTAAATCCTCTCAATTCAGTTACCATCGTTTTTCTTGGCTGAAAATCATATTGTAGGGGGGATTTTAGCTTCCTCTAGCGACTAGTTCCATTTATTCCTCTAGTGACTAGTTCCATTTATCACAATTCAATGGTGGAAACACAGTTTGTAGGGTGAAGAAACCCCTCACAAAGATACTCTAGAAACTATGAAATAATTTTAACTCAACAAGAGATATCCTCTACAATAATACTCTGTTTTAATTGTGGATTTCATCAATTGTAAAGGAAGGAAATGCAAACAAAATTATAATCTCTTTTACCCAGATTTTTCATAATCTTCAATGGTGGAAAAACAGGATGCAAAAAGAAATTGTCATAACAATCATGAACTCAAAACAATACTCTTTTAGAATTATGAAAATTATGGATCAAAAGAGGGTTTCAAGATTCTTTTAAATGCTACTTTCAAAAGGAAAATTTTTTCCAATTAAACTAAAAACAAAGAATTATTTAAAAGAAATAAAGACACATAAATATTTACCAGCACACACTAATTAAAGAGGCAGAAAACACAATCTTTGCACATCAATGTACATTGTTGAATAGACCATTGCAAGGGGGCCCTTCCAAGATTTAGCTCATACACATGCTTAGTAAATCAAATGGAGAAGAAATAAATACTTATATTAATAAAATTCAACTAGAATATGTTCAGAAGTTTCTCAAATTCAAATTTTTTTAATGCCTTGAAGTTTTAGCATGTTTATACATGAGGAGGTGTAACTAATCTAGCCTAGAATCTCTCTTGGATGTTCAGCAGACCTGAACGACCTCCTAAGGATGCTAGATCGAACCTTAGATGAGAGATTTGCTCCAGAAATCGTGAGGAAATCAAATTTTGTTCTTGTTGCTATTATTTTGCTTGTGAAGCCACGTGTCTGACTAGCGTTGACCAACAACCTCTGAGCAATTTCCCATGCTCCAAAATCTCACAATCCTTGGTGTAAATGTTGGGAACAAAACCCATATTCTTGTTTTCTCTAATTCATCCTACAAATATGCTAAACTCGGAGCAATTACAAGAAAAATTCACTTATGGTAATAATGCTGATAAAAACTCAAGATTTTGACAATTTTTCTTATTAAGTAGAAAATGAAAAAAAAAACTAACAATTTACCTTTGACATCCTTTATTGAGCCTGGGTTTAGTGACAATAGGTACAAAAATGTCAAAAATGGAGGAAAGGAGTGGTGAAAATAGGGTATAAATGATGGTTTTTATGGAAAAAAGGTGAACCCAATAACCATAACATAATTATTTGTAGTGTTCAACATCTTGCATATCAACATAGAGGTTAAAATAAACGTAGATATTAAAACCAACACAATTATTATATTCTTGTCAAGCATACATATTGTTGTCACTCAACATAAATTTCTACACTAACTCCTTGACCAACCTCATTGAAAACAATTGTTCTAGAGATTAAAACCAACACAATGACCATATTATTGTCAAGCATACATATTGTTGTCACTCAACATAAATGCCAAGAGTAACTCGACCAAACTTTTGAAAACATTGGCTTAGCCAAATTCTCTACAAAATTCAAATAATTCAAGAACTTTAGAGATTGCTCTATTTGGAATTTAAAAACAAAAGTGGGGTTTGATCACTTTCATGCTCGATTGAACTTTGAATTTTAGGTTCATAAACATACATCATATAAATAAAAAAAGTAGAATAAATTCAAACAGGTAGGATACATTCAAAATTCCAAACATACTAGTAATTAATGAACCAAAAGTCAAGAGGATAGTCCCATAAGAGAGAGTGTGTACGTACACCATTGTGGTGAAGGATTTACCCCCAACAACAATTAACCTCATCAGACCACATACCTCACTCATAAAAGTTTGAGTGTATTCTTCATTTTTTATTTCATATCTCTAAGATGCAAACCTCAACAACCAAACATTCCATTAGTAATATTAAGAACATTTCATTAGTAATATTAAGAGTGTGTGTTATATAATGATGTCAAACGCTCCTGTTATGTTATAATGAATGTTAAAATTGAGACATTATTCAAGTTCATTTTGATAGTTGTGGGTCTTGGAACAATTTTAATATTGTAAATTTGTAATTAATAAAGAATAGAACCTTAGTTTAAGGAATAATGTTTAAATGCATCTACACTCAATGAACTACTTTAATAAAAGAGAAAGTAGGGAGATTACGAAAACTCAAGTAATCAAGCTGGACAAACATGACATTGTGTTAGAATCAAATAGTATGGAATTGTAATTGAAATAGCTAGGACCACAATGGTTGCATTCTAATTATTTATGTGGATTTCTTAGCAGAAGATTGAGTTTATGATTGATGGAAACTTGTAAATGAAGAAAGTTGATTTTGACCTAATGATAACACAAAATTAAGAATAATTGCACTAGAAGTTGAGTAAGTCTTCTATAGAAATTACCAAAATTTGCAGGTTTCTATTGTTATCTCATTCTCGTAGGTTGCAACAAAGTATTTTAGTTGAAAAAGGATTGCATGTTGATACTGAGAGGGGGGTCAATCAGTATCAAGTACAATTTACAACCTTTTTCAACTTATATTTAAACCATTTAATTATATCCAATGAGAAATGAACAATAGTATAAGAGTTACATCAATACACCATGCACAATATATGAGAAATAATCAATAGTTATTGTTCAAGGGAAGTAATGACTTCCAAAGGTAGCTACAGCTTCCAAATTTAAAGGGAGGGATAAACCTCCAAGAGGAAGATACAATCCTACAATATCAAGAGAGGGTTGAACTCTCCATCCTTGCCCCTTCCTTCCACCCAAGAATATATGAGAGATAATAAAACTTTACATTAAATCATCACCATCAACCAACCATCACATAGAACCTAATAATGTTTCCTGAGACTTCTTCAATTTATGCAATTCTTCAATTATTGGAATACTCTAATCTTGTAGATAATATTACTCCATGTATTCTCTGAAACTTCTCCAAGTTTCACTCCTTGAATCCTCCCCAAAAAGAAGTTATAGAGAGAAAGGTAGACCTTGTTCAATTCTAGTTTATTCAGGAGAGTGAACTTGTACAGAATGTCTCGCGCTCAATATTTAACATCCGATTAAGAAACTTTCACACAAGACACTACAGTCCATACTCTTTCCAATGAAATTGTTCTCACTTCATTTGGATTCTCTATGAATAAGTTATGACTGTTTTACCCAGAACACTTGTTTATTGACTAGCTTCAAGACTAGTAAAAAACCATATCTTCCACATAGTGTATCTCTAAATTTATAGAGAACAAAGAGCTGATTTTTTTACCACAGGTACCTTGATATGTCTGCTCAATACCATAGCAATTTCACCATCTAAACTTCTAGAAAAAAATTTATAGCGAAAATGGTAAGATGACCTGTAAATAACATACCTTAGAACACATCACCAAAAGACTTCATCCTCCCTTGAAATCCGGCCTTCTTTACTTCTTATTTCCTCTAAAATTCGACTTTTGTATAAAATGAATGTATAATGATATGAATTTATAACATTTATGTCACTTTCTTTTAACATTAGGGCTGACTTGGCACTTTCTTATTTTGTAATTCTTTTCTTTAATTATCTTCAGGGCCGGCCTGTACTTCCTTCTTCAATTCACTTTGTCATCTTCAAAAATTCATTTCTCCTCAACCATGAGGATCCATGTGACATGACACATATCACCGGAAACAACATGATGTATACTATCCATCCATGGGTGTTGTATCTGCATGTGCATTGTCCTTCATGTCCAAATATATCAATCTTGTGGTCTAAAACCAATGACTAGGGTTGACATCAATGGAAACAACGAATCTTCCAACAATTTCCCCCTTTGTCATTGATGGCAACACTCATTATCCCCCTATCATCATGATCCCAATTTATCTCCCCCTTTGACATCAATGGAAAAGGGTAGGGCTTCTCCCCCTGAGTTTAATGACAAAAGATAACTCTCTTCTTTGGGGCTACTCCCCTTGAAGATGTGGCACTCAATAATACTTCATCCTTATTTTTGGTCTTTGGGACTTTTTCTTCTTTGGAATCCTTTTGTGTGGCTTCTGTATTCTCTCTCTTCTTCATGTCTAGGATGTATATGTTGTTCAGTCTTCTTGTTGCAGTTTCAACCAATCTTCCTGAGTTATTTTCTCTGATTTTACATTTTCGAGAGTCAAACGTAAGAGTGTATCCTTGATCACATATTTTGATGATACTGAGGAGATTATGCTTCATATCTTCAAACAATAGGACTTTTCTTGCTTTTACATTTTCACTTCCAAGCTTTACAGTTCCTTTTCCAAGTATTTTGGTAGATGAGTCATATCCAAATGCAACATTTCTACCCTTTTTCTTCAAGCTGACAAATTTGTTTTGATCTCCGGTCATATGAGATGAGCACCCACTATTTATGAACCATTCATCTTCTTCTTTTAATTCTTTAGAGACCAATGTTATTTGATAGTTTTCATTTTTTTGAATTTCTTTCCTTTTCCATGTTGTAGTTGGTATACAGACATTTGGCATACGATTATCTTCCTTCATCTCTCTGCAATCTCGTGCTTTGTGACCAAGATTATTGCACTTGTAACATACAATATTTTGATCCATTAATGGGTCAAATGGATTATAATTTTTGTTGACAGGTCTACGAACATTTCCATATCTACTATTTTGACCATTCATGTAGTTTGCATAGTTATGCCTTCCATTGATTCTACAATTGATTGCCCTGTGTCCAAAATTTCCACAAGTATAACAATGTCCAAGAAAGAAATTTTGATACCTGGGAGTAAGTGATCTTCTTTGTGGTGTGGTCCATTTGGGTTCACGATCTATTATTATGTAGTTTCCTTCATAATGATTGCTTTCATACCTGATGGGAGAGGATCTTATTGACGTCTCATTCCTTCTGAATTCTAGTCTTCTACTTTTTGTTCAACTTGTTCTATTGTGTTGGTTTCATCATTTTCATCTTCCTTCTCTTGTTTTGTCGTCTTCAAACTATCATTGTATCCTATTCTTGTCTTGTCATTTGGAGATCTTTGATTGCGAAGGATCTCATCTAATTTTTCAGTGCTTTTTTCAAACTTCTTCAACTTTTATATTGTCAATAGTAGCTCCCCTTTTGTGTGATCCAATTCTACTTTCAATTTCTCATAATCTTCTAATTGTTCCTTCAAGATATCAATGGTCTTTTCAAGCTTGTAATTCTCTTCTTCACAATTACTCAATTCACCTTTTAGTATTATGTTTGTGTTTCTAATCTTGCTATTTTCAGTTTCAACATGCTTCAACTTTTCAAGATTCTCATCTTCTTCTTCACTTTCTGCATTGCTTTTGTATCCCCAAAAGGAACCAAGGTTGGTTTCTTCATCTAAATCTTATTCAGAAATGATTTCCTCTTCTTTAGGATTCTTTTGATCATCATCCTAGTTTTCTTGGGTTATGAAGAGGACTCCTCCTCCATCATTATCTTCTTCATCACTCTCATCTGAGGAGATGTCATCATTCTTGGATTAGAATCTCTGATTCCAATTGTTGATACTGAGAGGGGGGTGAATCAGTATAAAGTACAATTTAAAACCTTTTTCAACTTATACTTAAACCATTCAATTATATCCAATGAGAAATGAAAAATAGTATAAGAGTTACACCAATACACCACAATACACCATGCACAATATATGAGAAATAATCAATAGTTATTGTTCAAGGGAAGTAATGACTTCCAAAGGTAGCTACAGCTTCCAAATGTAAGGGGAGGGATAAAACTCCAAGAGGAAGATACAATCCTCCAATATAAAGAGAGGTTTTAACTCTCCATCCTTTCCCCTTCCTTCCACCCAAGAATATATGAGAGATAATAAAAGTTTACATTAAATCATCACCATCAACCAACCATCACATAGAACCTAATAATGCTTCCTGAGACTTATTCAATTTCTGCAATTCTTCAATTCTTGGACTAATTTGATCCTATAGTTAATATTACTCCATGTATTCTTTGAAGCTTCTCCAAGTTTCACTCCTTGAATCCTCCCAAAAAAGAATTTATAGAGAGAATGATAGACCTTGTTCAATTCTGGTTTATTCAGGAGAACAAACTTGTACATAATTCTCCGTGCTCAATATTTAACATCAGATTCTGAAACCTGCACACAAGAAACATCCATCCATACTATTTCCAATGAAAATGGTCTCATTTTATTTGGATTCTCTATGAAGAAGTTATGACTATTTTACTTGGAAAACATGTTTATTGACTAGCTTCAGGACTAGTGAAAAACCCTATCTTCCACAGAGTGCATCTCAAAAATTATAACGCAAAAGGAGATGAATTTTTTACCATAGGTACCTTGATATGTATTATCAATACCATAGAAATTCCACCATTTGAGTCATTCTAGAAAAAAAGTTATAGCGAAAATAGTAAGATGACCTGTAAATAACATACCTTAGAACACATCACCAAAAGACTTCATCCTCCCTTGAAATGCGGCCTTCTTTACTTTTGATTTCCTCTGAAATTTGACTTGTGTATAAAATGAATGTATAATGATATGTATTTATACCATTTATGTCACTTTATTTTAACATTAGGGACG
>JASDQU010736460.1:196618-216942 GCA_032191745.1 Picea mariana
CTTTTTCAATTCTGGTTTATTCAAGAGAGCGAACTTGTACAGAATGTCTCATACTCAATATTTAACATTGGATTCTGAAACTCGCACACAAGACACTAAAGTCCGTACTCTTTCCAATGAAATTTGTCTCACTTCATTTGAATTCTCTATGAAGAAGTTATGACTGTTTTACCTGGAACACCTATTTATTGACTAGCTTCAGGACTAGTGAAAAACCCTATCTTCCACAGAGTGTATCTCCAAAATTATAGAGAAAAAAGAGCTAAATTTTTTACCACAGGCACCTTGATATGTCTTATCAATTCCATAGCAATTTCACCATCTAAATCGTTCTATAAAAAAAATTTATAGCGAAAATGGTAAGATGACTTGTAAATAACATACCTTAGAACACATCACCAAAAGACTTCATCCTCCCTTGAAATCCAGCCTTCTTTACTTATGATTTCCTATGAAATTTGACTTTTGTATAAAATGAATGTATAATGATATGTATTTATACCATTTATGTCACTTTATTTTAACATTAGGGAAGACTTGGCACTTTCTTATTTTGTAATTCTTTTCTTTAATTATCTTCAGGGCCGACCTGTACTTCCTTCTTCAATTCACTTTGTCATCTTCAAAAAATCATTTCTCTTCAACCATGAGGATCCACGTGATGTGCCACATACCACCGAAAACAACATGATGTATACTATCCATCCATGGGTGTTGTATCTGCATGTGCATTGTCCTTCATGTCTAAATACCTTCATCAATCTTACGGTTCAAAATCAATGATTAAGATTGACATCAATGACAACAACCAATCTTCCAACATTACTAAGTTCTTTTCTTCATGATTTTCAATAACTGATCCAATACAATAGAAAAGTGCCTGAGCTTTGAAAATGGGATGCAACTACAAAGACTTTCTAACTAAAATGCCTCCACTTATCAAACAAATAAGACATTGGAAGTCTAATCTTAAATCTAATGTTTTAAGCTGCCAATCACAAGAGGAAGAGAATTCAATCACAAGAATTAAAATGCTTGGCAAGCATGTAATTACAAGAATTAAACATTTGGCGGTGGAGTGATCACAATGTTCAATGTAATATGATGGTCTAATGTAACTAATGCTATACAATGTGATATGGCATGGTTTCTATATTAACTATTTTAGTATTTCATTTCCTCAAACATAAGAAATGACTCAAGTAATTTGGCTTGACCTCATTATGAGGCCAAATAAGACAAGAAATGATTCCAGTGATGCATAAAAAGTTTTCATATATCCCTCAACAAAAAACAATGGAAAATACTTTGAATAAATGGTTTATTAACGCCTATATTGATGTGAAATTTATGAGAAAAATATGACAAGAAGATTACTAATAGTTCGAGTGTAAAAGGTAGGGACAAATAAAGGTCACCCCTTAAAAAAGTAGCACACCCACATTAAAGAGGGATAGTCGAAAATAATATTGGAAGTAAATTTCCCATCAAATTCGTAAAGTTTAAAGAAAAATTGATAGCAAGATGTGGTCAAATCTATAGATGTTAAATTTATATTATATTTAGATATATTTTTAAATATAATAATAATTTTAATTTAAAAAAAAAAATTGTAATCATGTTTTTAAGAACAAAATTACATTTTTCAAATGTTGACAACTCATTTTACATATCTGCATGCAAGTTTCAAAAAATCAACACAAAATATAGGGATATCTCATCTCCAAGTTACAAAGTAACCATCAATACATCATACCCCATCTCACATATCCCACCATTAACGAGGGATAATTTAATTCATAAAGTTCAAAATATAACTATAATCATATGAATCCAAAGGTTTTGATAGGGTACAATCCCTAGTTACCTATGAACAATCTAAATATTCGATAATAAAGAAAAGTAGTTTTAGTAGGAGTTCCAAAACTACTCCATTAGTGACAGGCCGGTCCTATTATTAAAGAGAATCATATAAATGAGGATGATAGGAATATGAAGTATGTCCCTCT
This sequence comes from Picea mariana, assembly GCA_032191745.1. Taxonomy (NCBI): domain Eukaryota; kingdom Viridiplantae; phylum Streptophyta; class Pinopsida; order Pinales; family Pinaceae; genus Picea; species Picea mariana. The sequence continues at coordinate 198,628 of JASDQU010736460.1, forward strand.
CTTTCCTCCAAAACATACCACTACCCACGAATCATTTGAACCCCATCTTTAGACAAGGCATCAACAATAGTTTTCATTTCCTTGTACAYTTGAATAATGAAAGAAACTTTGATAAAACTAGCACCAACACCCCGAACCTCCTCTAACAAGGGAATAAGTAAATAATTTAAGTAGTTTTTCTCCTTCCTTATTCATTTAATCAAAATTAAGGAGTCGCCAAAAACTTGTAAACTAGAAACCCCCTTCTCAATAGCTAGAAAAATAAGAAGTTTTAGAGCCATTAGCTCAATGTAATTATTTGTTCCATGCCCCAGTCTAGCTCTATACTTTAGTCTATGAGCTTCATTTATAAAAAGCACACCCCCTAGTCCACAAAATTGAGGGTCGCCTTGTGCAGCTCCATCGAAATATGCCCAAGCTCCATCCTGATCCACTTCCTCTGCAAAAATCTACTTAGGAGCTTTGGCCAATGTCATCTAAGGAAAAATACTTAAGATACTAAGCCCTGGGAGGCACCTTGAATATGAAGAAGTCTTCTATCTTCAAATAAACTAGCATTCTTATCTAGCCAAATCCCCAAGACTAGGATGAAAGGAAGTGCTTTGTAATCCTTCATTAGAGAGTTACCACACTAAAGTTTTAGTCCTTCCTTAAGAGTGCCACCAATCCACACATTTTTAACCTAGTCAAATGTTCGATCTCCCTTCAAACACTCATACTGTATTTACAATGCATGAGAAGATGATTATTGGACTCTTCACAGACATTGCATAGAGTGCACCTATCGAGCGTTGGTCTTTTCCTTTTCTGGAGATTATCCTATGTGAAGGTTTTATTGTTCAGTAAAAAACATATAGAAATTCTATCCTTTGAGAGATATTTAAATTTTCAAACTCTCATCCACCAACACTTCCTTTGCTCCTCATTTGAACCAATATCAAGATATCTGGATTTGGGGGTATAAACCACAGAGGGGGTTTTTGAACAGATGAGCTTATTTACCTTATTAGTCAAGTGGAAATGGATTGACTTGAGTCTTCCCACAAACCCCACTATGCATGAGCATCCTCACCTCTTAAATTTAATGTGCCTCGTGAAAGCCACCTTTGACCGCAAATAGAAGTAAGACTGAGATTTGCAATCTAAGAAAGCTTAAAATATCCTCTACTCCTCAACAAAAGAATCATTTGACGTAAAATCATAAAAATCATAGCACTACCTACCCATGGATCCTCCCCCAACCCAACACTAGCATCATTCCCCACCTTTCACAATAAACCAATCCCCAATTAATGGGAAAGCCAAAACAACTAGTTTCCAAATAACAAAAACATTGTACAAGCTTTTATAAAGTTTTCTAATCCAATCTTCAACACAAATTGGGAAAATGTATTTTTGATGAACAACTTGACACCACATACCTTTCCCTTGAATAAGCCTACAAAAAAATTTCATTACTGGAGCATTGGAAAAGTGAAATATTTGTAAGTCCCTAACCACCAAGGGATTTTTGAACAATTAACTTTTTCCACTTTACCCCAAGGGATGCCCCTCTTCTCCCTACATCATGGCCAAAGAAATCTAAAACTTATTCTCCTTGGCTACTCTAAAGTTCCCTTTGGAAAAGTGAGTGACATACACTAAACTCAAATAGCCTCTAGAACTGCCTTAACCAATACAAGGCGACCACCCAATAATTAACGATGACAACAAAGTAACATTCTCATCTAAAACTTGAAAATCAACCAATTCAATTCCTATTTCAAATAAACATTAGGTTAAAAAAAATAAATTAATACTTCAACTGCTTATCCAACTCAACATAGTAAAATAATAATAATTTTTATTGTTATTATCATTTTTATATGTAAAGTAAAGATAATATGTATTTAAGACTACAATACAAACAATCATTCCTCACAACCATCCAAGCTAAACCCAATTAACATATAAAAATAATATTAAATAGTCAATATCATAAAGTTTTAAGGAGAATGCATATTGCTTACCTGAAACAATCTCTTTCAAAGTCAATTAAATACACATGTAAATCAATTAAATACACATGTGACAAGATTGAATAGTATTTGGTTAAAGATTAGATTTGGAATAGTTTTAATTAGATCATTGATTGTTAGAGGGTGCATATTGCTTACCTTGTTTCAATATCAAGTAAATACATATGTCAAAGATTGAATAGTATTAAGTTAACGATTAGATTTGTAAGAGAACATCATGACAAATTCTAATTATTGAATAACTTCTTCTTCTTTTTTTAATGTCTGGCGGAATCAACAACTAGTTGGGCACGTGGCCGTGTTATCCAACTGCTACCACTATAACCTCCAGGTGTGCCCACGATGCCCCTTATGCGGCACACATTGTAAGTCGGGGGGAGTTGAACTCGAAACCTCATGGAACTTCATTTTCACGACACTTGCCAATTGAGCTGCCCCCCGAGGACCAATTATTGAATAACTTTTATTAAAATTGTTATAACAAGATTTTTTTTAATTTATTTGTATATATAATAAGTATTTAGTTATAATTTATTATCAATAAAATATATACATCATCGGAGCACATTATAAAATATTTTTTTATTAAAATTATTAAATATTGTGATATTTTATGATAAATTTAACAATTATAAAATTGGTTTTATTTACTTATTTATTTATTTCAAGTATATTCTATTTTCCAAATACGTCTAAAGTCAAATTTCAATAATTTCAAATATTAAATATTAATATTTTTATTTTTATTTTTCTATTTTCCAAATACTAAAGGTTAAAATATAAAATCAAATTCCAATAATAAAAATTTAAAACAAACTATAGGTATTACAATATAGCTTAGAGTAAATAGTCAATATTAATAATTTTAATTAGATCATTAATTGTTGTTGCAGGTGTATATTGCTTACATGAAACTTAGTCTTAATTAAACCATTGATTGTTGCAAGGTGCATATTGTTCATATGAGATTTTTTTTTTTTTTTTAATATACCAATGAAATGAACACATGACAAGATGAAACAGTATTAGTGAATTCTTTATTACAATAGAATTATTCTTATAATTCGGACCCCATCCACAGGCTGAGCAACCAATTGCCTGCAAAACCAATGACTGACAGAATACTATAAGACAATGAACGAATGTTTCATCATGATCGTGGCCAATGGTTAAGAAGTTGGGTACTTGTTTCTGTGAGTAGGGCATTTATGATGCATCATGTGCCGAAGCAAACCCAAAATGGTGGCACAACCAATTCCGAGAAGACCCATCATTCAGACGAGGTGGTTATGAGCAGGAGCACGGACCCCGGAAGCTCCACCCAATTCTCAAAAAAATATGAAATCTCTACGAGCAGTGCCCAATCTCTGGCAAGCCTGAAAGAATTGCTTCCAGACAATCCCAACGTCTATTCATTCCATGAAATCAAGAGGGAGACCAAGAATTTATGCTCTGGAAATCTTGGGAATTCATCAGTCTGGAAGTGCACGCTGAGAGGTAAGTCTGTTGTCGTCACAGAAAGGAGCCGAACGGATTTAAGTGATTTTATGGCAAGATTGAGAGAAATCTGTAATCTTCACCATAGGAGTATTATTAATCTTTTGGGTTGGTGTGGGGAGGGGGTACATCTCTATCTTGTCTATAAGTATGTGGAGGGTGAAAGCCTGAGGGAATGCCTGAGGGGTAGCAGAATGCTTGGATATACTGTGCTATCTTCATGGCTTTCCAGGATGCAGATCGCTCTTGATGTGGCTCAAGGGCTTGAATATCTTCATCATTATACAGGTTTGCGTTATGTTCACAAATACATGAAATCCAGCAGTGTGATCGTTGTAGAATCTGGTTTTAGGGCAATGATTTCCCATCTTGGTACCTATGAGTTAATTGGTGAATCAGTTGTTAGGGCATCTTCGAGTATAGAGATTACCGAGGAGGGTTATGGGGACATTAGTGGGGATTACAGGCATTTGTCCAATAAGAAAATTGTTGGTACACAAGGTTACATGGCTCTAGAATATTCCGCACATGGTGTGATTTCTCAGAAGACAGATGTGTTTGCTTAAATCTTGAACCACATAAATCTTGTTGCAATGTGTGATTGATGTTGTGTTCTTTTTCTTTCTCTCTGTTATAGCATCATTGTGTTAGATCTGAAATATAACTATGCGAAGTAGGGTCGAGCTGGTAAACGATAACTAGATCGTTGTGTATTATTATGTTGAATCCACTTTACATTTCCTTTAGTTGTAGACACCTGTGTCCTGCAACCCCTTATTGCTACTTCGGGTGAGACTGCATCCGCTTCGCAGGTGTTGCTGAAAGGGGCAGTAGTAAGGGCTTGTTGGTGCGTTGTTAGAGTTGAACCCTGGGTCTGCCCCTACCCCAATAGGTACTCAGTTGGAGAAGCATCACATCATGTGCTTCAGACTCAGATACATGGTTGGAGAATTGGTAGCAGATATTACATGAAGTGTCCATAAGAAGGTGCACAAGAATAGACCACACATAAATATGGGTGGGTACAAAAATTAGAGAACCTCCTAGTTTCTATCGCATTAACGATTTAGAAGAATTTGTAACAAGATATGAAGATGAGGTGTTGGAAAATTAGAGGATATTATCCCTAGACATAGCACTCAAGACAACAACTGCAAGTTGGTGGGGTGTGCACAAAGAAACAATTAAGGACTGGTATCAATGCAAACGACTACTGTGCATTAGATTCGACACAGAGAAGAAGAGCAGAGTGATGCAGATATATGATGGACAGGGGTTTCCACTAGAATATTTGGAGAAGTGCAAAACACTATGGACGATGACACCACTAGAAGAATGGCCTCATCACTTTATTCATACACTAGAAGGAATTCTAGAAAACTGGTATGTAGACCAAGAACTGTGCAGAGGAACTACAGAATGGACAACATTGCAGAAGAAGTTTTTGGTAACTTTCTCATTTGAACATGAGAACCCCTACGTGGATTTAGCGCTCAAGAGGATAAGAGGGGTAATATTCATCAAGGAACTAGAGTTGGAACTCGTAACATAATACCAACAACAAAATAGAAAAACAATGAAATAACTATTGTCATGCTATCATGTGCAGGAAGAAGCACCAAATGAAGATGACCCACGTAATATCCAAATTACAAAAATTGAAGGATAAAGAGAGGTGGAAGGCCCATATCTGGAATCATAAGTATTTGTCACACCAATCAAGGTGAAGAAAGTAAATATTGGGACAAATGATAATCCCAAAATGGCTAGTATTGGAGACTACTGGGGTGAACAAACAGTAGAAAGAATAACATAGTTATTGCGCGAATACAGTGACTTGTTCCCAACAAACTTTATAGAGATAAAAGGCATATCACGAGAGCTAGGAGAGATGAAGATAACTCTCAAACCTGAGGATAGATCTTTCAAACAGAGAACTTAGAGATTAAATCCAATTTATAAACATAAGGTCAAAGAGAAATGGATAGAATGTTAGAAGCTAGTATCATAGAACCAGTGGGGGAGTCTGAATGGATAAGCCCTATGGTAGTGCTGGAAAATAAACAAGGATGGATAAGGATTTGTGTAGATATCAGGAAATTGAATGATTCTTTCCTACATGACCCTTTTTCCTACCCCTTTCACATATGAGATATTAGAGAATGTGGGAGGTCGGGAAGCATACTCATTCACATATGGATTCTCAGGCTACCATCAAATAAAGATAGCTCTAGAAGACAAGTACAAGACCACTTTTGCCACAAAATGGGGATCCTACCAATACACAGTCATGCCTTTTGGGCTGAAGAATGCACCGGCTATATTCTCAAGGGTAGTCATAGCTGCTTTCAAAGAATTCATCCATCAGTTTTTAGAAGTATACCTGGATGATTGGACAATATACAGTCTATTGAAGGACCATGTAGAGGTGTTAAGTCTAATGTTGGAAAGATGCAGAAAATGTTAGTTATCATTAAATAGCAAGAAGTGCATCTTTTGGACACCTTTCAGAATACTATTGGGAGACATAGTGTGAAAACAAGGTTTGTTAGTAGATCCTGCCAAGATTGCAACGATTGTTAATTTACCACCACCGAAATCAGTTCGCCAGATGAGAGAAACATTGGGCCACATAGGCTACTATAGGAAATTCATAAAAGGATATGCACAGATCACTGCGTTGATGGAGAAAATGTTGAATAAAGATACTAAATTCTAGTGCAATGAGGATTGTCAACAAGGGTTGGAAACCTTGAAAGAGAAGATGGTAACAACACTTATTCTAGTATTTCCAAATTGGGAGAGGACATTTCATGTGCATGTAGATGCATCAGCCATGGAACTTGGGGCTATTTCGGTGCAACCATGAGCAAGATATTTATACCATCCTATAACATTTGCAAGAAGAAATCTGTCAGAGTCATAGAAGAACTACAATACTATAGAAAGAGAAGGCCTATCAATGGTATATGCACTACATAAGTTTAGACACTATCTACTTTGGAAACACTTTAAAATGTTCACATGTCATTAGTCCCTCAAATACTTATTCAACAAACCAGTGTTTGGGGGGAGAATATGTAGATGGTTACTGTTGTTTCATGAATTTGACTTTGAAGTGATAGTCAAACCAGGGATGTTGAATGCAAGACCTGATCAACTGTCGAGGATCACCAATGGAGAGGAACCTACAAATTTAGAGGACAACTTCCCTGATGCACAGTTGTTTTCAGTCCAAGTAGTTGATGAATATTTTGCTGACATCATTGAATACTTGAGTATAGGGACTGGGCATCAAGAATTCAACACTGCGTAGAAGAAAAATATGGTAGTCAGATTTGCAGACTATCAATTGATTGCAGGACACCTATACAAGATGGGCATAGACATCATTCTGAGAAGATGTGTCCTAGAACATGAGAGGACTAGGATTTTAGCAGAGGCTCATGAGGGAATAGTTAGAGGACATTATGTAGGAAAATCTACTGCACAGAAGGTATTGCGCACAGGACTATGGTGGCCGACCATTTACAGAGATGCAAAGGACTACTTCCAGAGATATGTTTTATGTCAGAGGATTGGTAAACCTAAGATATGGGATGAGATGCCCCTAATACCACAAGTAACCTTGAAAGTATTCAAAAAATGGGAAATAGACTTTGTGGGACCAATTAATCCAACAGTAAAGAGGTCAGGAGCAAGGTATACCATTACTGCGACAGAGTACTTAACGAGATGGGCATAAGTAGCACCAGTCAAATATTGCAGCGTAGAGACAGTAACACACTTCCTGTTTGAGCAAGTGATCACTTGATTTGGATGCCCAAGGATTTTGATGAGTGTCCAAGGCACTCAATTCATCAATAGTACTATCAAGGCTCTGACATAGGAGTTTGAAGACTATCATAAAAAGAGTACACCATATCACCCTCGGGAAAATGGAACAGTGGAAGCCTTTAATAAGATCCTAAAGAATGCTTTAACAAAGATCTGCAATGTCAACAGGAATGATTGGGATTTGAAGATACCAACAATATTATGGGCATATAGGACTACATGCAAAACGTTGACAAGACAGAAACCATTTAGGTTGGTGCATGGACAAGAAACAATGGTGCCATTAGAATTCTTGGTACCTAGCCTGCACATAGAAGTAATCACCAACATGATAGAACGAGGCGCAATAAAAGAAAGGATAATTTAGCTAATGGAGATGGAAGAATATAGGATCCTAGCAGGATTCCACCAAGAAGTACAGAAAGCAAGAGATAAAGCTTGGCATGATAGACATATCAAGAGGAAGAGTTTCAAGGAGGGAGACTTAGTCTTGGTGTATGACAGTAAATTTCTTCAGCATCCAAGGAAATTCATAATACATTGGTTGGGACCATACGAAGTGAATATTGTCACAGATGGGAGATCTATACAATTGAAATATTTGGGAGGCACATAACTTAGAGGAATGATCAATGGGAGTCGATTGAAACTGTATAAGGACAGTCGAACTCCTAGTTCTTAGAAAGCTACAATGCAGTAAGAGGATATGTACATAGTGTATTATAGTATAAGTTAAGAGAGATCAAATGAGAAAAATAAATAAAAAGAAGAAAATTCATAAAATAAAAATAGATTGGCGCGCATGGCAGGTTTTGATAAAATAGAACTGTTAGAATAGAAGAGTGTGCTGCAAGAAAATTAGGGATGGAAAGAACTACATGCAAAAGAGAAGTTAACGAGTAGAAAGGAACAATGCACAGGAAACACAAAAAAAAATGAAGAAGTGACAACTGATAGTGCGACACAACTATCACTTCTTTGTCCCACTATAAATTCAAAAAAAAGGGGGAAAGAAACCCATTTTGTTATTTTCTAAGGAGAAGAATGAAGAGTCAAGTGGAAGAATGATAGAGTGAAAATTTGCACTAGCCTCTATTGATTTGGAAGTCTGTAGTCCATATTTCCTCACCATGTCACCACCAAGAGTTGGAGTGTCGAGCAGAACTGGAAAAAATACACAGAGTAACACTCAAGTATCATAAAACGGAACAAATGAGATGCCCATAGTGGTGGATGTGGATGAAATCCACACACCGGAGTACGAACCGACCACAATGCATGTGAAGGAGGAGTAGGAGAAGGAACCTGCACAGGAGCCCGAGTAGCCAGAAGTGTACGTCGAACAGACGAAATCCGATGCATTCAGGGGGAAAGGGTCATAACAAGAAGAATATGCCACGGGTTTGATGCAACAAGTCCTGGAACTTGAAGAGAAGCAGAGAAAAGGGCACCAAGACACACCAATAGTCGAGGTATCATCCCCACAAGAGAGAAAGAAGGTGAGAGCAGAAAGTAGTGCACAGGGAATACAACGCACACAGGAATAACTAGTCATGGTAATGTTGAAGATCCCCGAAAGTGTAAAGGAAGATGATGAGATGGTAGGAGGGGTCAATGGCCTCAAAAAATCTGACCATGATGTGTTTGACGCCACAAAGTTCATGGATTTGGAAACATAGAGCTATCTAGAGAGCAGAGGAGAAGGCCCATCAGGCACGCCACTATTGGATCCTGTGTAGTGGATCGTGGGACTATACAACACCAACATAATGAACCTACTAGACATACCGCACTTTGAGCACGATAAACACATAAACGGATGTGTAAAGAAATTTTTAGTGAGGATGCGCAAAGGCATCTTCTGGATGGATAGGCCAATTCCTATCAATGCTAATCACATCACAACAATTACATGGCTACCCAAAGATGGGGAGAAGTCAGAACAATACCTAGAAGAAAAAACTAAGGTGAAAGCCATCTCAAATGAGATCAAAGAAAAGTATGGCGCAAAGAGGGGTAACAAGGGTATCAGGATCAACATCATCAATGATCTTGCGACGGGATTTGAAACACGACTGCTGATTTGCAAATTAATGCGCAAGTGAAGAAAGGAAGAAGTACCCGCAGGAGTAGTAGTAGTTGCGGCGCAATGCACGAAGGGGAGCTCAATGATTTGGGCCCCTTATCTACTAAACTCATTCCTTGAAGACTACAAGGATGCACAAGACTGGGGCTCTGAGTTCCACTATTCGTGGTTACTCATCCTTGTTGCACTTATAGGGTGGAAGGAACCCACATACAATATGTTCCTGCCAAGGACAAGAAAATGTGGCTCAGCGTGCTACACATCCCTTCGTAGTACAACTGATCCCGAGAATAAAAAACTTAACAACGACGTATTCATGCTATACCTAACAAAGATCCAAAATAAAGTCGCAGATACATGGAGGATTCCCACAGAAATTGTCCAGGAGTTTGGGCAGATAACGAACTTCCAGGCATCACGCCATAGTATGTAGCTACAAGAAAAGAGGGATCTATCCAAGGAGTGGTTGCAGCTGAAGTACTTCATAACAATGCATGACATCCAGATGGAGGTCCAGGAATGGCCCAAGGAGTGGAGAATGACAACAATCCCAAGGACGGTGCTAGGAGAACAAACAAGGACACATGACATAGTAGTCCATGTGCAACAGATAGACACAAATGGCACAAGAAAAAATAAAAATACGGCACAGGGCCAAGAAGGGGGCAACATTACCAGAAGAAAACCAGAATGAAGAAGAAATACCAATGTGGTTCTACAAAGGGACCAACACACACAGAGCAGACAATGAGAGGAACAATAGAACAAGTGCGCACGGAAGAAAGGCATACAGAGGCACAAGAAATATCGATGGAAGAAGGAGAAGGGCAGGATACAAGAAGCATCTAAACCATCAGAGGCCCAAAGGAAGATAAATTGGGAGCAAGAAAGTGGTCCCAGAAAGAAGGTTAAGGCCCACAAGAAACCCATGGAAACATCATTGATGACAAACGATGTGGATTTGATAGCCACGACAGTGGAAGATCGACTGTCAGAGGTGTGGGAAAATGTCGAAAATCACAGAGCTTCAATTTTGGAGAAAATATAAGAGGTGTAAACTACACTGAAGTAGTTGAAGGTCAGGATAGAGAAAAGAAAAAATACAACAACACCAGCTAAATAAGGGACATCGGTGGGAGAGATAGTGCAAATCACGGTGCAGGGGAGTGTAAACTTCCAGATTACTCCTGAAATGTTGTTTATAGATGAGGAGACATCGTAGAGGCCCCTGAAGGAAATTGAGATGTTGGACTTGGCGTTGCCCAAGATTCCAACCAAAGCATTGTACAAATTACAACTGAGGGTCACGTAGGAAATTTAGTCCAGAGAAAGGTCTGACGCGACAAACTTACAATTGGCACAGGAAGACAACACCTCACTAAAGGAGGCACTTAGCCAAAAAGGGCAGGAGAAAAAGATGGCGCATCAGAAGGTGGATGAAATGGAAAACCAGATCCACATAGTATTCCAAGCCATCTCGAATAGCGAAGTAGTACAAGGAGTGTCAGCGCAAGAGAAAATGCAGCAAATAGCGCAGACGCTCCAACACTACAAGCAATAGATCAAAGAACTGGAGGAGCGTGCAGTTCCCACAACTCCTCTAGAAATCAGAGCACAAAGAGAGCAGGATGTGATAGCTTATGCAGAAAACATCGTGCAAAACATACACAGGATTAAAGAACTATTGGAGAAGAGCACCCAACTATAGTATAGCTTATAGAGTATGGGAGCTTACAAGAGTTGTAGGGGAAGGAGGAAAAACTGCATGTAGACATAGCAGACGTCAAAAAGAGACAAAGAACGATGTCACTGCCAGAAAATATCAAGACTATCATGGAGATGAATACTTTATAGGTAGAGGAAAAGGCAGTACAAGCGCAGAAGATGGCGCGAAAGGCTCAGTTGGAGCCCCTACAAGCAAAGGTAAAGCAATTGGTCATCGAGATCGATGCATCAAAACTGAATGTAGAGTGCAAAGGAATGGAAGGAGGAGAGCTGCTACCAAACCTAGTCACCATGCAACTCGTGGAAGATATGGCCGAAAGGAGCAGTCAGGCTCAGGCGCAGTTCCAGAGAATCACTAAAATTTATGCCGCTCTGGCACAAGAAGTGATAGATGTTGGAGTTAGGCAGTAACTCGGGACAAGTCACGATGTCAGTGTTGGGGGCATGTTGGGAACATACCCATTTTGGGAATAAACACGACGTGGGAGAAATACAATTGGAAGGGAAAGTAGCACATGGAAGTAAAACGTGCATGCATAGGAGGAAAGTAATTGAGGCGCGCATGCAAGAATACATATCCATGCTAGGGTTAGGGTTTTGGTAAGAGGATGTAATGGTGGTTAAGCCAATAAATGTATAAATAAGTATAGAGGAGGTCTAGGTCGAGGTTCAAAAACTATTATTGGTTTTGGTTCGAGTTGTTGGTCATGGTTTAGAATGTCTGTAAAATCCGATTCATTTTGTAAGTTGTTGAGCTGAGGAGAGGAAATAAGGTAGATCTTTAGGGTTAGATCACAGGCCAAGGAGCCTGGTGTGATCTAGTTTGCCTCATTGTAGATCTCGCATTGAGTTGTAATGTGAACGATGTTGTAGTTTTGGAAACACCATAATAAAAGAGCAGAGGAGCCAAATCTTTGTGGACGTAGCCTAGGAGGGGATGAACCACGGTATATCATGTGTTATGTGTTTGAATATCGTGTATTTCCTTTACTCTCAATGATTATATGTTAGATAAATGCATGAATGACTTAGTTAGATCTGTTATTTCACATGCATGAATAAGAATGAAAAAATATTCAATATAAGTTGAATGTTAAAGTAAACAAATGAAGATCATAGAGTGGAATCCCGGATCCCCACTCATTCCCAGACTGCAAGAACCTGAGCATTGCAGCCACCCATAAGAACTATCTCGGGTGAGACTTCGCAGTGCATTATGTGCATTGTGTTGCCTTCTGGTTTACCAGGAGGGCCGATAGTTTTAGAGGGTTTTATTGGAAACCATAGTAGATCTGAACCTGGGTCAGCCAAGGAGTAGTTAGAGGAAATAAACAACCAACAACACTTCTACACATTCATGTATTAAATAAATAAAAAAGGCCAAGACTGCCCTTTGAAAGGTAGTCAGTGCATTACATAACCGAAAGGTTAGGACTTTATATGCATATGTCCCCCAAGGACAATTGAATGTTGTGTTATCTTGGTCCTCCAAGGATATTTTAATATGATTATATCCACTAAACCCATTGAGGAAATAAAAGTACTTCTTTCCTACTAATGTGTCTAGAACCTGGTTGATGAATGGTAGAGGAAAGTAATCTTTCATAGTGGCTTTGTTTATTTCTTTATAATCCATACAAATTCTCCATTTTCCACTCATTTTGGGTACTACCACCAAGGGAGAAACCCATAGGCTATTAGAGATAGGATAGATAAAGTCTAATTTCAACAGTTTTTGAAGTTCTTCTTTCACTATCTCTTTTAAATATGATTCATTCTTCTTTGTGGTTGTCTGATCGATTTGAAATTCTTGTCTATGTAGATGTGATGTGTGCAAGTATCTGGGTGAATTCTTTGCATGTCTGTGTAATCCCAGGAGGATTCCTAGAGTATTTTTTTAATAATTTAATTATCCTTTCTTCTTGAGATTTTTCCAAATTAGCATTGATGTTCAAACATTTTCCAGGGAAAATTTCAATGGTTTTACTATGTGAATCCGATACTGTGTTTGTAGGAAATATAGTTTCAAATGAAGATTGTAAAGATTCTATTGTACAATTTTCTTGAAAAACCTTGTTCAAAAAGATTATTAGTGGAGATTTGTTGTAAATATTCAAGTTTCTCTTCAATATCTTGATTGGAAATAAGTAAATTCTCATCATTCTCTTCTTTGATATTTATTGCTTGATTAATACTGCAAAAAGAATGAATAGTCTCCTCCTGAGAATCTATTTCTTTAAGCCATGACATTTGTTCTAGTCTAGTGATAGATCTAGCTAGTGAATAAAGAGTTACTTTTTTTCTTTCACTCCCTCTGGAAATAATCATATTTCTTGATCTACAACTAATAAGAGCATCAATTGTTGCTAACCAGGGCCTTCCAAGAATAAGAGGGTGTCCACCTGAGTTAGATTTTGGTTGAAAAAATACAAAATACACAAGGTATTCCCATGAATCCAAGGATACAGTGACATCATATACTACACCTTCTGGTTTTACCCGATATCTATCTTCGATTTCCAATATTGTAGGTGTAGGTCGAAGATTACAAATGTTGAATTTTTTCATTGTTTCCATGATCATTACATTAATGGATACACCTAAGTCAATTAAGATATTTGTTATAGAAAGATCGTTAATTAATATGATAAAAATAGGCACCCCTGGATCAACATATATCTTTGTTGTAACATTTTTCGACATTATGCTAGCTAGGTTTCCAACAACTTGCATTGTTGTTGGGTCTTTCTTCTTTCTCCCTGATTTCTTGAGGAGCATTTCCCTAATTGTTTTTGTATAGATGGGTATGTTCTTTATAGCTTCCAATAAGGGAATATTTACACATATGTTCTTTAGTTCATTTAAGAAATCATGATCAGAAGGGGTTATATATTTTTCCAAATTTAACCTCTCTGGAAAAGAGGTATTTTGGTGAATTGTATTTGTTCCTTCAGAATTTCAATTGACTTGTTCCTTTTCTTTTTCTTTTTCTTCTACAAATACATGAGTTTTTTTATGGAGTGCTTTACCAGAACTTAGGTGGATATCCTGGACAGAAACAATCCCATAAGTAGGTAATGTTCCTTATTCATCATTACAGGTGGGTCTTTCCACTCTATTATTAGGATTAGATATTGGTTGTGATGGAAATTGAGTTGATATTGGTGGTGGTTGGTTAGAAGGTAGTTTTAGTTGTTGTGGTTGGGTGATTTGTGGTGGAGGTGGTATATAATGTGTGTGTGTGTTATTATTCAAAATTAAGAGAGTGCATGTTATATAATGATGTCAAACTCTCCTGTTATGTTATAACGAATGTTAAAATTGAGAGATTATTCAAATCCATTTTGATAGTTGTGGGTCTTGGAACAATTGTCATATTGTATATTTGTAATTAATAAAGAATAGAACCTTAGTTTAAGGAATAATGTTTAAATGCATCTATACTCAACAAACAACTTTAATAAAAGAGAAAGTAAGTTGATTATGAAGACTCAAGTAATCAAGTTACTTTAATAAAAGAGAAAGTAGCTTGATTAAAAAGACTCAAGTAATCAAGTTGGACAAAGATGACATTGTGTTAGAATCAAATAGTATGGAATTGTAATTGAAATAGCTAGGACCACATTGGTTGCATTCTAATTATTTATGTGGATTTCTGGGCAGAAGATTGAGTTTATGAGTGATGAAAACATGTAAATGAAGAAAGTTGAGTTTGACCTAATGATAACACAAAATTAAGAATAATTGCATTAGAATTTGAGTAAGTCTTCTATAGAAATTACCAAAAATTGCAGGTTTCTATTGTTATCTCATTCTCGAAGGTTGCAACAAATTATTTTAGTTGAAAAAGGATTACAAAGTTCTTTTCTTCATGGTTTTCAGGAACTGATCCGATACAATAGAAAAGTGCCAGAGATTTGAGAATGGGATGCAGATATAAAGGATTTCTAACTAAAATGCCTCCTCCACTTCTCAAATAATACATTGGAAGTCTAATCTTAAATCTAATGTTTTAAGCCGCCAGTCACAAGAGGAAGAGAATTCAATTACAAGAATTAAAATGCTTGGCGAGCATGCAATTATAAGAAATAAACACTTGGTGGTGGAGTGATCACAATGTTTAATGTAATATGATGGTCTAATGTAACTAATGTTATACAATGTGATATGAGATGGTTTTTTATTAACTATTTCAGTACTGCATTTCCTCAAACATAAGAAATGACTCAAGTAATTTGGTTTGACCTCCTTATGAGGCCAAATAAGACAATAAATGATTCCATTGATATACAAAAAGTTTTCATATACCTCTCCACAAAAAAATGGAAAATACTTTGAATAAATGGTTTATTAATGCCTACTTCATTTCCTCAAATATAAGAAATGACTCGAGTAATTTGGTTTGACCTTATTATGAGGTCAAATAAGATAATAAATGATTCCATTGATGTAGACAAAGTTTTCATTTACCCTCAACAAAAAACAATGAAAAATACAAACATAAGAAATGACTCATAATAAATGATTCCATTGATGTAGACAAAGTTTTCATTTACCCCTCAACAAAAAACAATGGAAAATACAAGTTGAATAAATAGTTTATTAATGCCTACTTCATTTCCTCAAAATGACTCAAGTAATTTGGTTTGACTTCATTATGAGGCCAAATAAAACAATAAATGATTCCATTGATGTACAAAAAGTTTTCATATACCCCTCAACAAAAAACAATGGAAAATAATTTGATTAAATGGTTTATTAATGTATACTTCATTTCCTCAAACATAAGAAATCCTCAAACATAAGAAATGACTCAAGTAACTTGGTTTGACCTCGTTATGAGGACAAATAAGACAATAAATGATTCCATTGATGTACAAAAAGTTTTCATATACCCGTCAACAAAAAACAATAGAAAATACTTTGAATAAATGGTTTATTAATGCCTACTTCATTTCCTCAAACATAAGAAATGACTCAAGTAATTTGGTTTGAATTCATTATGAGGCTAAATAAGACAATAAATGATTCCATTGATGTACAAAAAGTTTTCATATACCTCTCAACAAAAACCAATGGAAAATACTTTGAATAAATGGTTTATTAATGCCTATGTTGATGTGCAATTTATGACAAAAAAAATAAAAATGACAAGTAGATTACTAATAGTCCTAGTGTAAAAGGTAGGGACATATAAAGGTCACCCTAAAAAAAATGTAGCAAGCCCACATTAAAGAGGGGTAGTCGAAAATAATATTGGAAGTAAATTTTCTATCAAATTTGTAAAGTTTAAAGAAAAATTGATAACAAGATGTGTGGTCAAATCTATAGATGTTAAATTTATATTATATATAGATATATTTTAAAATATAATAATAATTTTAACTTAAAAAAATTGTGATTATGTTTTTAAAAACAAAATTACATTTCAAATGTTAAGAAATCGTTTTACATATCTGCATGCAAGATTCAAAAAATCAATCCAAAATATAGGTATAGCTTATCTCCAAGTTACAAAGTAACCATCAATACAACATACCCCATCTCACATATCCAACCATTAACGAGGGATAATTTAATTCATAAAGTTCAAAACATAACTATAATCATATGGATCCAAAGGTTTTGATATGGTACAATCCCTAGTTACCTATCAACGATCTAAATACTCAATAATAAAGAGAAGTAGTTATAGTAGGATTTCCAAAACTACTCCATTAGTGACATACCAGTTCTATGATTAAAGATGATCATGTAAAGGAGGATGATAGGAATATGAAGTATGTCCCTCTCTTTCCTCCAAAACATACCACTACCCACGAATCACTTGAACCCCATCTTTAGACAAGGCATCAACAATAGTTTTGCTTTCCTTGTACACTTGAATGAAAGAAACTTTGATAAAACTAGCACCAACACCCCAAACCTCCTCCGACAAGGGAATAAGTAAATAATTTAAGTAGTTTTTCTCCTTCCTTATTCATTTAATCAAAATCAAGGAGTCTCCAAAAACTTGTAAACTAGAAACCCCCTTCTCAATAGCCAGCAAAATAAGAAGTTTTAGAGCCATTAGCTCAACGTAATTATTGGTTCCATGCCCCATTCTAGATCTATACTTTATTCTATGAGATTCATTTATAAAAAGCACACCCCCTACTCCACAAAATTGAGGTTCACCTTGTGCAGCTCCATCGAAATATGCCCAAGATCCATCCTGATCCACTTCCTCTACAACAATCTATTGAAAAATACTAAGACAACTGAGGGNCCAAGTGACCATCAATATTATACAATATATGAACAACATGAGTAATGAACATCAGTCACACATAAGATACACAGAGAGATAGATTTTCATAAGGAAACCCATAAAGGGAGAAAACCTCTTCTTCTTCGAATGATAGGCAGTCTTTTAAGTTCTGTACATCATCTATGTTTGAGCACCAATTCAAAGTGAGGCTTCTACCTATGTTTTACAAGGTCCAACTTGTTGAGAGCACCAACTCTCTAGTTTCTCTAGCACCCACTAGAAGGAAGCACCAAATCCCTGAGTGTTCCAGCACCAACTAGATGGAAGCACCTACTTCCACTTATACAAGAACCAACTCGTATACATAAAACTCTGTTTTTTCCCAAGCACCACCCTGCCACCCTATTTTTCTAGCCACAACCAGATGAAAGCTCCAACTTTCAGTATTCAAGCACCAACTTGAATAACGGAGGACTATAGTCCTCCCTAGCACCACCCTACCTCCCTGATTAAGAATAAATGATTTAATAACAAACAATACAAGTATCATACTTCTTACCCCTTCTTCTATGTTCTGCAATTCTTCTTCGCTTCTATTTGTTCTGCAATTATTCTCTGCTTTTATTTGTTCTACAATTCTGCTCTGCTTCTATCTGTTCTGCAGTTCTTCTCTACTTCCAATTGTTCTGCAATTCTACTCTTACTTCTGTATGTTTAGCATCTCTGAGTTTTATCTCACACTATGCATACTGTAATTTTACCTTTCTTACAGTTCAACTCATTTTTCCAGTTCGAACAACCAACATACCACAGTCATTGTGTTTCCATTTTATCCTATACCCCCTATTCAGTTACACCTTGAATCTCCAAGAAAACGCCTCAGGAACTAAATCACCAAACAT
>JASDQU010736460.1:218434-246712 GCA_032191745.1 Picea mariana
GAAATTGTTGACAGCATGGATGTAGCAATGGGTTTCTTGAGCAATGTGGAGATGAATAAAATTGTGGGTGCTGCCACTATCAACCAGAATGATGACCTTTCGGTGCTTGATGTAACCGATTAACTTGAGGGTTTGGGGGGCAGAGAAGTCGGTGAGAGCATTGAGGGAAATGATCGGTTCCACTTCGGGAGGGTCAGAGAGAGGGTTTATGTCAGACATTTCTGGTGACTCGGGCACAGGGGGAGTGTCAACATCTTCTTCCTGAATATCCTTAGAGATGGCCATAAAGAGCTTTTGTTCCTTACATTTGTGGCCTAGGAAATATTTTTCATCATAATTATAACAGAGGCCTTTCAGTTGGCGTTCAACCATTTCAGCCCTGGTCAATTTTTGGATTTTTAATGGGGCGGAGGGAGTAGTGGGGTTTACTGGTTTAGGGAAAGGGATAAAGGAAGGCTTACGGTTTTGAGAGGAAACAATTTGTTGTGCTTCTTTAGCTTTTTTGGTAGCCTCCACCCAAGTCGTAGGTCGATCCATGAGGACATGGGACCGAATCTCCTCCTTGAGGCCACTGATAAAAACACTCTCGAAAAAAAGCATCAGTCATGCCCTCTGTTCAAAACACTAGATGCTCAAATGCAACTATGAAGTCTTCTACTGTGCCTGATTGCTTCAATTTTGCCAAACAGCCCAAATGGTTGGTGTCAGTGTCAAAGTGTTCATAAAGCTCAACAAAAAATTGGGTCAAAGCAATATACCCTTGACGAGAAGTTTTTCTCCATTGCCACCATTGCCAGCATTCTTGATCTAGATGGAGAACACCATACCGTAGTTTGGCCAAGTCATCTGTAATGTTGTAGAGAGAGAAATAATGCTCCATTTGGGTGACCCAACCAGTGGGGTCCGAGCCATCAAATTTGGTTACATCCACCTGCGGAAGGCGTAAGTCCCTTTGAAAGTGATGGGGTTGAAAGGAATGGGAAGAAGTTTCACCTTCGGTCTTTTTATGTGCATCAGGCAAAGAGTCATCGGTAGGGATCTTGAGTTTGGTACAGAGTGATGCAAAGACAGATTCAAGCTGGGTGGTTAGTTCATGTTTGACTTCCGCCATTGCGGACTGCATGGCTACATTTATGGATGCATTTATGGAGGCATCATGGGAGGCAATAGTAGCACTGAGTTGTTTCACTTCTTGTTGGGTCTCGAGGAAACCAGATTGCAAGGTGTTGAAGCGAGACTCTAGTTCTTGGCTACGAGTATGGGCCATGAGGATGGGTGAACTAAAAAGGGAGCGGGCGGGGTCAGAACTTTTAGCAGAAAAATGATATGGATGAATGTGATAAGGGAGAAGAGATGAATCTAATGGAATAGGTCTCAAATAATGTTGAAAAAATTTCCAGACAACTGCGGGGTTATACTTTGGTCTGAAGAATGTTGCAGTGTTGAAATCCCCATATTCTGAACCAGAGAGTATTTACTTAGCAACCCGAACACAGATGCGCGTCAATAGATCTCGTCGATTTAATTTGTTTATGTTGTTGTTTATGTTCCCCAAGGGTTAGGTATTCAAGGGTTCTACAGAAAAGGGTTTTCCCTGTGCTATAGCTCTCTGATATACGAGCGGGGTCCAACAGTAGTACTCAGCCCAATATCTCATGGCACTAACTAAAGAGGATAGATCGTACCCTCAGCCGTACTACCCGACTACCCAGGTACTAGAGAGTATCTTCTCGAGTGTTGTTCTCAGTGACACTATAGCAGTCCAGTGGTCGATAGGTTTATCTAAAGAGGGTTTCAGGAAATCTAGGCCGCTCCATACACAGGTGTTGTCTGATGCGCTACCACTCGAAGGGGTACCAACAGGGGCTACAAGGATGGCCAACAGATGTGTGCTTAAGAACCACTTGTATTTCCTGCATGTATGACTCCATCAACCTCGGGTTTATGCGCGTAACGATAGATATCTATGGCTTAAAGACGCTGGAATACGTCTCTACCCTGAAGAAAAAAAATACACACAATTTCTGCCAAGGAAAGTGCTCTGATACCACTTGCAAGATACTAGATATATAAAATATGCAGAACAGAAATAAAATGCTAGAAATGGCAGAATAACAGTAAAATATCCAGCATAATCTTCACAATACATAGAAATGATATAACAATAGAAATAGAAATAGCACTTTGATTCAGAAAGCAATGTTCACAGGCCTCTTTGAGGGGGCGACCTCCAATCGAGCAGCGCTCTGTTACAATAATCTCCAAGCTAGGGTTCTCATACCCTCGCCCCTTATTTATACTAAATATGTCTATTAAGAGAATCATCTAGAGGAAGATCCTTCTAGAAGCGAAAGGTTCTATTAGGTCTTCTTACATCCACCTTATTCTATTTTATTGAAAGGCCTTATTAATATTGACCTTTATTACATCCGAATACATTGATCTACCTATGTGCGAGTTAGTACCTTAACATATCCATTCATGGGTGATGTATATACATGTGCATTTTCCTTCATGTCCAAATACCTTCATCAATCTTGCAATCCAAAACCCATGACTAGGGCTGACATCAATGACAACAACCAATCTTCCAACAATATCCCCCTTTGTCATTGATGGGAACACTCATGCTCCCCCTATCATCATGATCCCAATTTCTTTCCCCCTTTGACATCAATGGAAAAGGGTAGGGCTTTCTCCCCCTAAGTTTAATGGCAAAAGGTAACTCTCTTCTTTGGGGCTGCTCCCCCTGAACATGTGGCACTCAATAATACTTCATCCTTATTTTTGGACTTTGGGACTTTCTCTTCCTTGGAATACTTTTGTGTGGCTTTTGTATTCTCTCTATTCTTCATGTCTAGGATGTATATGTTGTTCGGTCTTCTTTTTGCAGTTGCAACCAATATTCCTGAGTTATTTTCTCTGATTTTACATTTTCGAGAGTCAAACGTAAGAGTGTATCGTTGATCACACATTTTACTAACACTGAGTAGATTATGCTTCAAGGCTTCAACCAATAGGACATTCTTTTGTTTTACACTTTTTCTTCCAATCTCTACTACACCTTCTCCAAGTATTTTGGCAGATGAGTCATCTCCAAATGCAACACTGCCACCCTTTCTCTTCAAGCTTGAATTTGTCTTGATCCCCAGTCATGTGTGAAGAACATCCACTGTCTATGTTTCATTTCTATTCTTCTTTACATTCTTCAGTGGTTAATGCTATTCGACAATATTCATTGTTTGTAATCTCTTTCCTTCTCCATATTGTGGTTGGCATAGGGACATGTCCATTCATATATCTACAATCTCGTGCTTTGTGACCAAGATAATTACATTTGTAGAAGACAATATTTTTGTCCATCAATGGGGAAAATGAATTATAACTTCTGTTGACAAATCCATGATTATTTCCATATCTTCTATTTACACCATTCACGTTTCTTGCGTATTTGTTCCTTTCATTGATTCTGCAATTAATTTCCTTATGTCCAAAATTTTTGCAAGTATACCAATGACCAAGAAAGAAATTTTGATACCTTGGAGTAAGTGGCCTTTTTTGTGATGTAGTCCATATGGGTTCATGATCTACTCTTATGTAGTTTCCTTCATACTGATTGAATCTTCTTTGATTCCTGAAGGTAGGAGGTATTCTTGGATATTCATCTCTTTTGTAATCATTCCTTCTTTCTGGTATCCTGGTCCACTTCTCATCAACTATCTGTGTAGCTCTTTCTTCAACCTTCTTGTTGGTATTTGCATCTTCTTTGTATGAAGCTTCACCCATGCATCCAAGATGTGTTAAGTCTTTTGGCACTTGAGAGTTTATTAACCTCTTCCTCAATGAGACAACTTCTTGTTCAAGTTTCTCACAATCTTCTTCTTTCTTCATCATTTGGACCTTCTTTATTTCTCCTATTCTTCTTTCTTCTTCGAGTAGATTTTTCAAGGAAATGGTTTCTTCCCTTAGTTTCTCAAAGTCTTCTAATTGTTTCTTCAAGCTTACAATTGTCTTTTACATAACTACCCAATTCACTTCTTAGTTTT
Organism: Picea mariana; assembly: GCA_032191745.1. NCBI lineage: Eukaryota > Viridiplantae > Streptophyta > Pinopsida > Pinales > Pinaceae > Picea > Picea mariana. The sequence goes on from JASDQU010736460.1 coordinate 222,481, forward strand.
CTATGCGTGTCTTTGAGCTTGATATTTTCAATCTCAACATGCTTCAATTTTTTAAGATTCTCATCTTCTTGTTGAATCATTTATGCTTCATGATTTTCTTATTCTTCATTGGAATTTTCTTCTTTAGTGTCATCTATTTCAATCCTTGGATGAGGACATTCAAATTCAACATGTACTACTCCTTCACAATTAAAGCAAAAGAACTGACCTCTATTTTCTTCTTTGAAATCTGAGATGTTGTAATTTGCTTCAACTTCTTCTTCTTATTTTGCTTCTTCCCTTGCATAAAGGTCTTGTAGTTTGTTCGAAAGATATTTTTCTTATGCACATGATCCCACCTTGTATTTCACTGAATCTGTCAATCCATACCGGATGGTATCTATTGCCAATCTGTTGTTCCTTTTTTATTCCTTCTAAGCTGCAGTCTTTGGTTTCTTCAAAGCATTGTATTCTGAAGCAACTGAGAACCAAACATCTGCCCTAAGAGCTTTCAAGTAAGTTTCCATTCTATTACTCCAGTATTCAAAATTGCTTCCATCAAATGGTTGAATCCCATTTGGAATGTTGTCTTCCATTTCTGCATAGGATCTTCCTTCTAGTGGTTAAACTGTACTGAAGGTAACCTGCTCTGATACCAATTGTTGATACTGAGAGGGGGGTGAATCAGTATCAAATACAATTTAAAACCTTTTTCAACTTATACTTAAACCATTCAATTATATCCAATGAGAAATGAATAATAGTATAATAGTTACACCAATACACCACAATACACCATGCACAATATATGAGAAATAATCAATAGTTATTGTTCAAGGGAAGTAATGACTTCCAAAGGTAGCTACAGCTTTCAAAAGTAAAGGGAGGGATAAACCTCTAAGAGGAAGATATAATCCTCCAATATCAAGAGAGATTTGAACTCTACATCCTTTCCTCTTCCTTCCACCCAAGAATATATGAGAGCTAATAGAACTTTACATTAAATCATCACCATCAACCAACCATCACATAGAACCTGATAATGCTTCCTGAGATTTATTCAATTTCTGAAATTCTTCAATTATTGGAATACTCTAATCCTATAGATAATATTACTCAATGTATTCTCTGAAACTTCTCCAAGTTTCACTCCTTGAATCCTCCCCAAAAAGAAGTTATAGAGAGAATGGTAGACCTTGTTCAATTTTGGTTTATTCAGGAGACCGAAGTTGTAAAGAATTCCCCATGCTCAATATTTAACATCAGATTCGAAAAATCATACACACAAAGCTAAAGTCTGTACTCTTTCTAATGTAGTTTTTCCCACTTCATTTGGATTCTCTATGAAGAAGTTATGACTGTTTTACCCAGAACACATGTTTATTGACTAGCTTCAAGACTGGTCAAAAACCCTATCTTCCACAGAGTGTATCTCCATAATTATAGAGAATCAAGAGCTAAAACATTTACCATGGGTACCTTGATATGTCTTATAAATACCATATCAATTTCACCATCTGAATCATTCTAGAAATAAAATTATAGCGAAAATGGTAAGATGACCTGAAAATAACATACCTTAGAACACATCACCAAAAGACTTCATCCTCCCTTGAAATCCAACCTTATTTACTTATGATTTCCTCTTAAATTTGACTTGTCTATCAAATGAAAGTATAATGATATGTATTTATACCATTTATGTCACTTCCTTTTAACATTAGGGCCGACCTGACACTTTCTTATTTTGTAATTCTTTTCTTTAATTATCTCCAGGGCCTGCATGTACTTCCTTCTTCAACTCACTTTGTCATCTTCAAAAATTCATTTCTCCTCAACCATGAGGATCCACGTGACATGCCACATACCACTGAAAACAACATGATGTATATTATCTATCCATGGGTGTTGTATCTACATGTTCATTGTCCTTCATGTCCAAATACCTTCATCAATATTGCGGTCCAAAACCCATGACTAGGGTTGACATCAACAACAACAACCAATGTTCCAACAAGAACAAGAATCTCTTCGATAGTCAACCTAGAAAGTTTCCCAAAAGGGAAGAAAACACAAACCATTGTGTAAGTCCTCCCACGGTACATAATTTGTAGTCATGGATTCAAGTATATCCTCATCGAAAGGCAATTCAATATACGAGAAATCACGCGAACGAGGAGGGTCGACAGTCCCAAAGGGTGAAGTAAACTGACCATATTCCATATGGCAAAGGAGGCTCTGGCTAGGACTGACAAAGTCTATCAATGAAGAATCACAAGCATGAGGACTTGAGGATCTACAAACAATGAGATCAGACTCAGAAGGAGACTCAATATCACTTGGACCAAAAGGGGCAAGCAAGGCATCCCATGCCCCCATTGGATAAACCAATGGATCAATTGTTGAGACCAAGTCTCGAGAAGGAAAACATGATTGTACAGGTTCCTGCTTAGAAGCAATTAAACACTGAGGATAAGACACCACATAATTAACCCGTGGTGGGGTAGAGTCTACACAAACACTAGAAACGTGTAAAGGGGTAGTCTGAAATAACACTGAATTAGGATGGTGATCATTAGATGCCAGTTGTTCAATAGTGGCAATGCTTCCATTGTGAGGGAAATGCATCACCCAGAAAAGCGTAGACACCACAACATTCATAGCATATAGATAATCATGCCCGAGAAGCATAGTAAAATCTAACGGGACTTGCACCACTATAACATTGACAAGGACATTCTTCCCACCTAACGAGATGGGCAATTGAGGAAGAACCCCCAAATATTCACTAGGACATCTATCAAAATCCAATAGCTCATGCGAAGTAGACACAAGCTCAAGAGATCCCAAGACTTTCCAAATCGAGGAAGATAAAATACTTGTAGAGGCTCCTTCATACACAATACATCGATAAATGTTTGTTGAATTAACTTCAACTCTTATTTGAAAATGTGCAGAAGAAGAAAGATGAGGCTCAACAAGATCATTCCAATCAAAGGAAACCATCTTAGGGCTTGGAGGGGGTATGATTGAAATGCATAGAATGCCCCTTTGTTCTGAAAGTACTGAACTGGAAATGATAAAAACATAGTCGGTAGACACATCCCTCTCCAAGAGAAGAGTGAGATCAGTCGAAGACTGCATCGGCATGACCACTTTGGTAGAATCGACACTCTTCAAGAGAAGAGTGGGATCAGCTGAAGACTGCGTCGGCATGGACACTTTCTCAACCAATGGCTGAATAGGCTTTGAGACTACATGGTCAAAAGGCACCTCACCCCCCAAAAGAGGAGTGGGATCAACGGATGACTACATCGGCGTGACCACTTTCTCAATGAATGGTTGAATAGACTATGAGGAAACCTAAGAAGAATCAAAATCAGAACAACTTGCAGACAAGGACCACAATCTTTGTACCTCTAGAATGTCAGGGCACAAATGAGTAAGGTGATATCCCTTTCAAAGCTTACAAGGAAACTTAGGCTTACGTCCTATCTGTCTAAGGTTCTCAATAGAATCAATGCCCCCAGCATGGCTAGGACTGGCTGGTTTCACATATCCAATATGACTTGCAGAGGTTGGTGATGGGTCAATAACATGACTCGCAGAGGCTATAGACCTTTTTCCAGAATGACTAGTAGTGACTGGAATTTTTCCCCCAGCATGACTAGCAGAGGGTGGGTTCTTTCCCCCAACATGAGTTGCAGAGGTTGGGTGTTGGTCTTCAACATGACTTGCAGAGGTTGACGACCTCTTCTTCCTATTCTTCCTCTTTCTACTTTGTTTAGACTTGCAGTTACTAGTAATTGTACTTTCACCAGAGGCAGGAGAAGGAGGAGGAGAAGACTTTGCTAACGAAGGAACATCAACATGGTGCCCATGACATAAAGTTCTTAAATGAGAAGTGTCAAGAGCATTCAGGACATTTGGAATGGTACCCAACCAAACCGGTAGTCCCACATTCAACCCAGGAATGTACAAAGTGGCCATCAAAGGGACACCAATGTTTCCAAGAAAAGGAAAAGCACAAGAATCCCCTTGTGAAGGGGTTCCTTGGTTGGTATCATCCGAAACTTTAGCCATGAATATCTTATGCATGGGTTCTCCCCTTGTGGGATCGTTCAAGTCCATAAAATTCTCACACACTGACTCTAGAAAATCAATGTTATCAAAACAATGCCTATAAAGAGGTGGCTCCATGTTTCTAAGTAGAAGACCAAAAATTCCTCACGACCGGTGGAGTGGGCGGTCTACCACCCTAGGTCAGAGACCCAAAGCAATCAATGACTAACTCACTATGGAAAACTAAGGAGCACAGAGCACACACTAAAAGTTCCTAAAGGAAAATCAAGCAGACCACTATCTAGTTGGAAGAACAGTTATGCCAGCCAACACTAGAGAAACTTACCGGTGCAAGTGCAAATCGAACATGGAAGCACCCTCCAGGTATACTCTGCAAAGCGTGGCCTGACGTCTCCCCTAGGTACCGCGGTGTACCCCCGTAGTCACCTGTGTAATTCCCTAAAATAAAGGCAACTAGGTTTCCAGCTCGCGAACAGTCACCGGGTGGGTACAGTCGACAATCGGGTGGACCGCAATGAGCAGGGTATCAAGCCTAAAACTTATCAAGGGTATCCAAAGAAAGTGTTCCGGAAGACAACTAAGGACCTCGAATGGATTCGAGATCCACGAAGCTCCATAGGCAAATGCAACCGACAGTATCCCACGACAAGTCCTCTATATGCATTCCCCACTACGCTTGGTCCGGCTTTGGAGGGGTTATCTCTGCTACCTTTCCGCACGGGACCTCGTGTTTATCCCCTGTGTTAGAGGGGGGTCCTGGATAAATTCCACTTTTACTGAAATTTTTACACTCCCTAGCTCAGAATCATATGTTTATTTTATATTCTTGAAGAGTTTCCTTTCCAACCTAAATCAAGGCTCTAGCCTAGACTAGTTGATGGACCCTACAAACATAAAGTCTAATTAATTTTAATTAGAATTCTTTTTAAGGATTGTTTTACTCAAAAGGGGTGTTGTAGTGCAACTGATGTTGTTAAGACTCTTGCGAAAAATGAAACTTAGAAGAACACTAGCAAATAAGGATTTTCTTTCTTATTTTTTCTTTTGAAAAGATTTTAAGATGAGAAGAAAACACAACACTATGCTAATTTCTTTTTCTTTTTCAAATAACAATGCAAACAAGATGCCAAGAAAGAAAGAGATCTAACAAGCTAAGTTTTTTTTATATATTTTCTTCCAATCAAAGAAGAGGTAACAAAAGATTCTAAAATAAAATGATGAATACACGATTCATGGCCCCTCGGGCCACGAGGGGGGATTTTTTTTCAAAATGCAACTCATTTTTCTTAAATTTCAAGCTAAAAATAAGTTTAAAAGGCTAGGAAACATATGAAATATTTTTTAAAAAGATAAGAAAATTGACGCCAAACCCAAGCTAAACATTGTAACTACAAAGACCAATACTAAATCAAGAAACCCCTGAGAAGTCAGACTTCAATCAAGGAAGAGGATTACTACCTCTTCTTAATAAAAAGGTTTCCTGACACATGCACGCTACTGACACTTAAGAAGTCTGCATATGTACGTGGGTTGTCCAAAGGTAGGCCGCATATGTACACATGCAGACCCACTGCAGTCCATGTACACCTCTGTAACTTCTCACAAAAAAAAAAAAAACTAACAGTCAAGCTGATAAGGCAGGACTACTAGTATGGCAGACCAGAATCCTTTAAAGATTCAATAACTTACAAAGAACTCAAAGAGGTAATTAAACCAATTAAAACACCCAAAAAGATCCCCTAAAAACCCTAGAGGCTCCCCAGTATGGTCGTCAATTCTGTCATAGTGGGAAAACCCCCCTACGGACTACACTAGGGTTCTAAAGTGCAGGCAGAGCTAACCATCTAAAGTCTCCTACTTTTAATAACTATCCTGACAACACCACATATTCATGTATAAAGTACAAAGTATAGGGATGCAGTAGTCTTACCTTAAACTCCACATCCGGTGTTGATCCCTATGCATTCGGTCGCTTCTCGACTGCAAATCTCCTCCCAAGGATGACTTGTATTCACCAAAAGACAAACAAGAAACTAGGAACATGTATTTTATATATGAATTAGTAGGTTAGATGTCATAACAAAATGTAAATCAAACATGAAGATTTAACACATCATATGGCAGGACGAAAAAAGTACTTCTTTATATTAATCTCACAGAGTTACTTACAAAATGAGATTGTCGACTTCTCTTCAAACCTGGTCCTGGGATCCTCTTCACCAAGCTCCAACTGCTTCCACGTATCCTTATTCTCTCACACTTCTCTCTAGAGAATGGGCATAGGCTTATGCATGAGAAAAAAGGGCAAGAATAGGGAATTCTGGCTCAAAAAACACAATGTGGCTGCAATTTCTTGGGGCAAAGGGGGGAAATGAAATGGGCAGAGGTTCACTTTAGCTATGTTTATCCTTGGAATGAGACCCAAACACCTCTTTTTATATGACAAAAATATGGTTATTTGGTTGGGTGACGTGCTATAGGCAGTCAATTGGTTGGGAAACTACTCAATAGCTCGTAATCTCATCGAATCCCTTGCAACTTTTCATTTTTTGCAACTTTTTGGGTATACGCGGGCTGTAATGGTGCAACTAGCGTACATACGTGGGAAATAGTGGTCCAGCTAGTGTACATATGCGGGAAGTATTGGTGCAAGGAGCGTACATCTTCAAAAATATTGTTTTTAAGAAGATTTGTTTTGTATTGGCTTGGAAAAAATAGTAAGTAAGATGGTCCAATGTTGGGTCTACATGTGTGGTGCAATTTAGGGTTATAACACCATGTGTTTGCTCAGAATATGCGCTCACATCCAACCCCTCTTCACCTAGTCATCATCATCAGTCCCTTCACCAAGTGGGGGGTGGATTGTGTGGACTAAAAACCACCTTCGACTGGGGGGCATCATCATATTATCATGGTCATAGACTACTTTACTAAATGGGAAGAGGCCATGACTATGATTAAATCCGATAATAAGACTGCAACAATTTTTGTGTTCAATAAAATTATATCCCAATACAAAATCCCGAGTGATATTGTCACTGGTCATGGAAATCACTTTCAGAACGAAATGATGAAATATTTAGCATCAAAACTGGGTTTTAAACATGGTCATTCTTCCCCTTACTATCCTCAGGAAAATGGACAAGTAGAGGCTGTGAACAAGTCTCTCAAGACCATTTTGCAAAAAACTATCATCCAAAGAAATTATGACTGGCATCTCATGTTTTACCTTGCACTTTGGGCATATCGAACCTCGGTTAATAATTCCACCCATTTTTCTCCTTTTCAGTTCGTACACAGTGTGGAGTTGATACATCCTATTGAATGTGAAATCCCTTCTCTTGGACTGGCAGTTAATCTCCTATATGACACTTTCAATCTTGAACAACGCCTCATACACCTATAGATCCTAGATGAGCAGCGTCGAGATGCCTCTATAGCTATCGAAGTGAATAAACGATGTGTCAAGGTCTAGTATGATAAGTTTTTTTGTCCTTGGTAGTATGTTGAGGGTGACTTGGTCCTCTTGTATGACCAAGCCAAAGAACCACCAGGGGCAGGCAATTTCAACCCCATATGGCATGATCCTTATATCTTGTGACGTGTATTAGAAAAAGGAGCCTATGAATTGGAAGATTATGAAGGAAATACGTTGGATGAGCCCATAAATGAGCTCTACTTGAAAAGAGATTATTCTTGAGCCCCAAATCTTGCGCGTAACTCTTTGTATACTAGTGTATTTTAGTGTATATATATTTTCCTTTGTGTCATCGACTTGCTTATCGATTTTTCCCTTGGTTGGAAGATGTCAACGAAGTCTTCATTTTACTTAGGATTCAAAGACGGTTCCAGATGTCATACACAGAACTTGGCTTCTGCTGCTTGGGTCATTAACTCACCCAAGGGTCAACTGGTGTCTTCAAGTGACGTTTGTCTAGGGCCATCAACGAATAATGTGGCTGAATATAGCATCGTTATAGAGATTTTACGCGATGCCATTTTACAGGGTGTTCATTCTTTAGAAGTTCATCTAGATTCCCAGTTAGTAGTATGTTAGTTGAACGAAAATTACCGTGTGCGAGACCCTACTCTACTCTGACGATTCCTATAGGTATGACTTTTTGAATGATATTTTCATTTTATTACTTATAATAACATACCTAGAAGTTCTAATTATGTATCTGATGGATATGCTAATTATGTTTTAGATTGGCATTTTTCACATAACTAAATTAAAGAAAACACATTCACCAATGTACACATTGTAATATATAAGTAAATCCGAAGACCAATGTTTTTTATATTTCATCTCTGCAAAAGTATGGTGGCATAGTACAAAATTGGGCTCACACCCTAAAAATACATATATGGTCAGTAGATACAATGACCATGGCATCTAATCCTGTGGCGTCATATGCATATCATGATAACATACGACGGAGTTTGCAAGACACCGAAAGAGTTGCACCCACGCATGAGGCACACCCACCACCTATCACTGCATAGTCTCTGGTAGATCCTCTACCTGAACCATAGGAATCCTACACGTCAAACGAGATAGGTTCTCCTGCACATTTTGAAGCACTCTCTCTGCATCTCCTCCCATTGGCTCATCTCCTCGGTTCCTCCGACAATGTCATGGGAATCCATCTGGTCGCCACGGACCCACATCCGCGCAACAAAGTAATTGGCAATACTAGACACCATCCAAAAATATTTTCATTTTTTATTCTCTTTGAAAAACAAAAAAAAATGAAATATATAAAAATTATTTACCTATATCACCATAGGAAGAACCTAGTGGCAATGGAATGTCTGGATCTCCTCTGTAGTTTATCCCTACATAAGGGTAGTGGTCCAGGGCTATTACTTGTCGACGCCACCAAAAGAAGAACTCATAATTGTAGGGGGTTGACACCCTACCACCTCCCAACTGCCTCATCACCTCGATCCACCATGACATGGATGGATCACACAATATATGTGGAATGATATCGACTCTAGGGCTCAATCCTGGAACCCTCTCAAAGAAAACAATACACAAGATAGATGTGAACCTGAAGTTCCTCTTCCTACCTTGTTTGCAGTCTGTTAGCTATATCTTCATGTTAGTCAGTAGTGAGGTGCACCAATCATACAATGTGGGTCATAATCACTCCATTGAGTAGAACATCAGTGGCCTTGATGCCTGGTGCAAGGAGGTCGACCCCATGATCCTTGTAAGAACAAGAACAATGATATTTAAACTCAGGTTGTTGATCACCCTAAAGGGGAGTTGGCTCCCTACCTTTTCTATTCCTACAACAAAATGAGCGACGACTTAATTCTTTTATTGTTTTACACTTTTTTCGGCCTAGGGGACTAAATTCACAAAAAATGACATTCTTTGGAGTTAAGTTGTAATCGCATATTATTTTATTGCTTGCAATATTGAGCCTATTTTCGGGTCCCACTTTCTCTTTATAATCCTATTACCTCATAAATTTTCATCACCAACCAAGCAGAGCCTTGTTTATATACTTTGCAGCTTGACACCCTGTACCCTAAGAGGAAACATTCCCCTGAATGTCCATGTCTCGCATGCACCTCCTTGCATTGAGCATAGGTATGTTCCACTATTGGAACTAGTTTCTTATTTGCAACACTCGTTTCCTCCTCTATATCATAGCATTCATTTGTCTATGAAGAAACAAAAAAATACGTGAGGGAAAGGAATATTATCTCATGTTAGCAGCAGTCGTGTCACCTTTGAATAGAGAAAAAACTTTTGAGTCCACTTGTCATCCAAAGTTTGGGTTTAGCATGACCTTAGAAAGCTGAGCTCATTACTTAGAGTTTACTCTTTCGACTAGTTACTCTTCCAGTCCCTATGGACATTTTAATTGGTGTCTCCTACATCACAAAAATTCATTATCAAGTCTATGTTGTCGGAGTCCTCCATATGTCTCATGCTCTTGTTCAAAGGATGTCTATAAGCCTGTGTCGACCATTTCTCAGAACTCTTGACTTTTAATGTCAGTCATAACCTTAGTGTGTCTCATAATTACACGAAGTTGTAGTCCTATCGTGCACCCTGGTCCTACTTTCATTATAGGTAGGTACCCTTGAACCCAACAATCGACATCTCCTCATTGGTCGCTGACTAGGGGGTTTCTCTTGTGTTCGACGGCAAGAAATTTATTCACACATTGGGATTTTTGCAGTGTCTTGGATTCCATTAGCCTTATTGGTGGTTTCCTCACCTTTGTCGAGATTTTCCATTATTGGCTGCTATTCAGAGGGTCTTTTCATGCACTGCTTGCATCTAGTAAATGTGAAAGATGCACTGGGTCATTAGTTCGGGAACATGTTCTTCGTTTGAGTTCCTCCAAATCATCAAGCTATTTCTTTGTACCTAGTGCTAAATGATGAGAGATGCCTTAATGATCTCCTTTTATTGGGTCTCCTTCCATCGAGTTTAGCTCATCTATTATGGAAACAAGGCCTATATTCCTAAGGGTACCTAAAGGCCTACAGTCATCAGTGGAAGATTATCTCACCATCAACAATTGGGAATACATCAATGTCTCCTCGTCGATGGATTCTTCAAGTGTTCGACCTCAACACCTCTATTCACACTTGTAAGAATGTACTCGGTGCCTTCATACCTACTTTCATTATCGGTCGTTTGTCTCATGTTTGTTAACGATATAACTTAATGACTGGTAATCAAACAAAGTCTCATTGTGTTAGACCTCAACTCCTTTATTCACATAATGTAGACTTGCACCTTTGGTGGATCGTGTAGAAGACTTGAAGAAATCAGTTCATAGTCGCATCTTTCTTGAGTTGTTGATATCATTCATTGGATCAATACCTATATGATTTCAGTGATCATGGGTGATCAGATTGTACTCCATTGTATACAGATATCTTCAAAATGATTTTGAGACTAGTTTTCACTATCTACTTTGTATTTCCTATTCATGACCATGAACAACTATTTGGTAGATTTCCAGATGGATTTGCAATGTAATTCAAATTGGCATCCATGTAAGCAAAGTCATTATGGATTGTAATATTCTCATGAGCAACTAGTTCGTCCATTTGGGTCTCCATTACTCCACTTCTGGGAATTATAATGTATTTCGGTCATCGAAAATACTCCTCTGACCTCACAGATTAGGGAGCATCTATTATAGAAAGATTTGGCTCACCCCATGCAACTTTCTCAGAAGGCCTTTTTCCATTTCCCTATGCAGACTTGAAGTCCCCTTTTGCACTTTCCAAAGATAAAACACATATTTTTCCACATATACGCGCCCTATCAATTATACAACATGCATATACGCATCTTGCACCACTACAACCCGCCTACATCGAGTTTGGTGATAAAAAAAAAAAAATTTGTATCGGGTTTGCATGTCACGTCATAATATCCATGATCCTTGACCTTCCATATACTGGAAACGTTCTAACTCGACCCTTCAGTTCCATTTGAAGGATATAAATGAGCCATATCCAAACTGTGGAAAGGGAGAAAAATTCAACTTTTGAGAGAAAAGTTACTCTGGAGAAATTATTCAATTCATATTGAGTCTGCATCCCTCTATCCTTTTAATTTTGAATGCATTGTTCATCCCCCAAGCTCTTCCCTCTTTGATGGAGAATCTCATTGTCTCTCTTATGTGAGCTTGCCTGTGGTGGAGGCCTAGCTGGAAGGGACTTAGTTTCTTGGTTCCAAGATGTGCCGACACACAATTGTTTCATTCATACACTTTTGTTCATCATATTTTAATAGAAATACTCTTTTCTCGTCCAATTAATGTCTTGAAAATATTTGAATTGTTATTCCATGGGCATATTTGTTATGAATATTGATGGATTATGCTATTATATGTGCTAACTTTATATATTATCACCATATGCTTGTGTATCTTGGTTTTTGATGACAAGTTGCAGGTATACAACTTTGAGTCGAGTGCTCAACGGTGGTCTTCATCGAACATCCAGACGATGTAGGCTTTTTATCTTGTCTTGTTATCATCTTTGTTTATATAGCATACTTGAGATTAAAGTTGATTTCTACAGTCATACTGTCTGTTGTGGTTTACCCCATGCCATAGAGTGATTTTCCTCGTAACATTGGTACTTCAGCAATTGTTATGTTATGATTCTTTAGATGATCACATTAAAATAACCTAATATCATTCAATATAGTTAGGAGGTAAACAACCCTAATCTAGAAGATAAAAAGTATCTCCTTGTTTTGACAAGTGTAAAGAAAAAAATAAGCATTCCTAAGATAAGAACAAATTCTCACTAGCTCCATAGTGAAATTGGGCGTTGGTCAATTCCTAAAACGCCTTGGGATGAAAAAGCATGTCACCTTTGTGACACTAAGAATGTTGAAGATGAAAAGCACTTTCTCTTAGATTGTCCACCCTATACCGAGATTACATCTCAATTTCAAAATATTTGTAACACTACCAACCTCCCTAGCCTTTTAACTCCAAAAAACTATGATGATCTTGGAAAGATTCTCTCAATGCTTTTGGAACACATAAACAAAATTCTAAAGAATTGCAAGTAATCCCTTGCCCTCTTAAGGTCCCATAGACCAATTCGATCTCATTAAAAGATAATCATCATCATCATCAATTCATATTTACATATTTTTATGAGAAAAATTTGTTTATTGAGAAAATTTAGTTTAAACCATCTCACTCAAAAATTTATAACTCCACTTTTTTAATTTTTTTAATTTTCAATAATTTTATATTTAAAATAAATTTACATTAATATACAAATTATGTGTGTTTAAAATTATGTTGAGAATTTGCCGAGGTTCTTTTCAACAACTAAGAAAGCTGAAATCATTTCTTTGTATTTATGCTCAAAAGGCACTCACCATGGTAACTTCATGTGCTCTTTGTCCCAGCTATGTGATTGATGCTGACTCTCATATATATATATATATATATATTCATTATCCATTCTCCCTCATCGCTTTGAGTAAAGGTTTCAAAACTGTGTTGCCGAGTATAATGTTGTTACGTAAGCGCTTTCATAATATTGTTTGTCGTTTCTGTCTGAACAATTTACTTTATTTGTCTCCAGCCGCTCAGATCAGAGTATAGCCCACGTGACACTTGCATCCCTGGTTTATCACTTTCAAATTTCAGTAGGATTTTTCTGGCAATGACACGTTCGAGGGTAGTATATGTTGTTTCCAGAATGTATGTCGTGCATTCACTAATTATCGGGATATATATATATATATATATATATATATATATTCAGGAACCTGCCAATGATGGAGGATGGGATCTTCTGTGGGGGACTCGAGTACGGCAAGCTTCAAGTTCTGTAGGTGTCCTATTCGGCACAGGGTCATATTACTCCAATGCTTCAATTTGCAATATAAATATTCAATCACGGGAGGCAAGGGTAGAAGGCGGATTTTCGGATGAAAGGGAGTAGGTTAAATCGGGAGTAAAATGTACTTGAATTTAGTTAGATTTTTAGGAGAGTTTAACATAGATGAAAGTTTCATGTATTTTTAGAGTTTTGTTTTATTTTAAATCAACTTAGATATTCATAAAATTAACCAAAAATTTAAAATAAAATCACAAGAAAACCTAAAATTAACCAAAAATTTAAAATAAAACCTAAAATTAACCAAAAATTTAAAATAAAATCACAAGAAAACCTACCTAAAAAATAACCAGAAAGAATTGAGCCCAAGTTAACCCACTCTCTAATATTCAAAAATTTGTTGTGAGGTTTCATCATTCGCCTGTTGATGTCATCATGGATGACACAACACAATGAATTGTAGGATTATTAGAATTTTTTTAAGGAAGTGGAGATGCATCGTTATTTGTATCCTATCACTGTGAAAGCTTGAAAATGTGGACGGCTATGAATGCTATCTCAGAGATATATATGACTAATGTGCGTGCCCTTTCAAGAGAGGCAGGCGTGGAAGTCAAGGCCGTGCATACTGATCCCTTTAACATTGAAGCAACCATCTCTGCGAACCTACAATCACTTAGAAAAATATCCTTTCTAGTCTTTAGAAATATATCCTTTTTAGTCTTCAAGAATATCCTTTCTAGTCTTTAGAAATATATCTTTTCTAGTCTTCAAGTTTGTTGAATTTGAGGTAAGATTTACTTGGTATTTAAGAGACTGTAATGGAAACATGATATAAATACAGRAGGTTGTTATTCATGATGTGAATCCACTGGATATAGTAAATTATCATGAATTAATGATAAAGTAGAAGTTTACATGTTCAATTTTGAATAGTGGATATAGTCAATTATGATGAATTAATGATAAAGTAGAAGTTTATCAAAATTTATTTGTTAAAAACTTTGAGTAGCTTGAATAGTGGATTTCTACAGCTATAACCCCTATAAATGGAGCATCAAAATTTATTTGTTAAAAATTTTGAGTAGATCAACAATTTGTAGCTTGGGATAGTCTTTGGGGAAGATTAAGAGAATCAAGAGACCATCCAATGAAGGGGGTCAAAAGATAGTTTGGAGGTTCATGAATAGGCTATAGAATTTTTGTTTTGTTTTTGTCAGTTTTATTAGTGTAGAGCAGGGTTCAAGCCTCTGTGTTTTATTAGTGTAGAGCAAGATTCAAGCCTTTGCTATGATGTCTAGAAGCTATGTTCTAATAAGGATGTTGTTGATGGTGCTATTTGATTTAGTTTATGTAAATGATTTTCTTTTGTTTATTAAGTTTTTAGTGGTTTGTTTGTGGTTGTTTGTTTCATTGATATCAAAGTTTGTGTATATTCTAGGTTATGTTATATCTTTTCTTACCATAGAAAGTAAAAAGTAGTGTATTATTGATGATGGCACAAGAATGAATGAAGAATATTAATAATGGTTTACAACAAATCATAGATAAAGATTAGGAATAACAATGAGGAATTTGTAACATGGGGCTTGAGACTAATATAATCCCCGATGCAAAGTATTGCAACTAGTATGAACATTGCAGTCACACTCTAGTTGCACACAAAACATAGACAAAAGTGGGACAAATAGCACACGTGCACACACACACACACACACATAATGGATGATCACAATCAAAGAATGGTTTGGATTTATATACTCAATAATTCAAAATGGATCTACTTAACTAAGATAGGAATCTATTAATACTATAGAGTATGGAGATTAGACTTTGTGACATCCAAGAGATGACAACGATTTTTCCAAATTATAGGTCATCAACTTTTGATGTGTTTTTAAGGCACTAAACAATGTTTTCTAGGCCTTGTGATGGATGAGGATTGTCACAACCTTTGTTCATCCAAGATTGAAATTTCTCTTCTCATTGAGATCTTTCCAATAATCTATCACGCACCTAAAATGAAGTTTGTATATGAAATTTATGGCCTTAAAAAAGTAATGGTCAAAATATTCCTCACATGATTTACAAGTGGCATTGATGTTGTCTTACCAAAATTTAAATATTGTGTGTGGCCCACTAGATACTTCTAGTATCATAGATGTTCCAAGAGGATTTAAAAGGACTAAACCTAACATTGATTCTAGCTATCAAAAAATTAATAGAAGGTGGTGGGGTGGGGGGTTGAGGGAGTGTAGGGGAATAGTTCGCCTTCTCACTAGATGACAATTGTTTTATAGCATGAGTATGAATGTAGAGGAGATACTAACAAAGAAGAAAGACATAAATAGATAAGAGGATTGTATAAGACCATAGTGTCTCACATACAACAAAACAGGCCATTAACACCTAGTTTAGTTGCATATTTTAATATAAGATTTTTCCAAATTGGACCATTTTCCTTTCACAAAAATTGGTGAAAAATATGTTTTTATAATGCACTACTAAGTTTTACAACAAGTTTTTCCCATGTTTTATTAAAATATTTTCCCCTATTTTATCAATAAGTTTTACATCAACTTTTGGATGGTTCCAAGTTTAGCACTAGTTATAACACTAGATTTAGTTTTGAAAAACACTTATAGAACCAAATTTAGAGAACCAACATGGCTACTGAAGAATTGGATTTATCACCCAATATTTCTCCAAATATAGCTTTTGGTTTAGCACTAAAGTTATCATCTTTTTTGTTACTCAAGAAAGTGTCATCCAACTCTTTTCTATGGAAGATTGTTTCAAAATTTCTATAGAAAAGGATTAGCTTTAACCCTTACCCATAAAGATCTTAGAAGACCCTTCTCATGAGGAGGGAGGGCTACCTTCTCTTTCCACATTAATTCAATATGAATTTGTTTTCTTCCAATTTTTTGTATTTGTTTGAAAGCATTACTTATAAAAATTTGTAATAAAATAATATTTGATAATTAAATGTAAGTGTTATTGTGATCACATTATTTTAATAAAGTATATCAAAATTTTAAATAAAATATACAAATGTTAATCTTATATCTCAACTCAAATTTACATGTTGAAACATTTATTAAAACATTTAAGGAAAAAAAAACACTAATCCAATGTAAAATAAAATGAGCATTTATAAAACAAGTTCATATATTATAAGCAAAGTAAAACAATAAAAATAACATCATAATAATTCACCATAAATATAAACATTTACAACTTTTATTATATGTAAGCAATGTATATAATCCATATAACATCATTATACCATAGAAAACATCATATATAAAAGTAAATAAACAATTCAAATATATAGATACCAATATCATAAGAAATAAGTTTGTTAATCCCCACATATACAAAATTTAAAATGATGTCAGTAACATCATGATATCTCAACACTAATCCATGTAATCCATGAAATAATATGATGTAAAATATAAGATATGTATAGATGGTCATATACACTATACATYCCCACAAACATCTAGATCTTAATTATCATTATCCTTGGTATCATCACCATCACCACCACCATCAACATCTTTCGTCTCCTTTTTATCATTATCCTTGGTATCATCACCATCACCACCACCATCAACATCTTTCGTCTCCTTTTTTTCATCTATCCACTTTAATCTAATGTCAAAATAGTCTAGAACATCATGATTTAGATCCTCATCTCTCATAACCTAAAAATAAAATAAACATATATTTAATATCAAGCATTAATGTTAAGAACATGTATAATTAAATTTCTCATGTATTAATATCAAAAAAAATTCTAAATTATACCATAAGATTAAAATGACAAATAATGCTAGAAAAAACAATTCTTAACCTATTGTGTGTGCCTATCTAACCAACACAATTTTGTACATGTTTTATGTACCTACATAAATTGCAAATTGAGTAAACATCCATTTAATCCATTTAAATTTATATACTTGAATGAAAATACATGATATCGTTGACTAATTAAAAAGAACAAGTATACTACTACATTTCGGTACAAATTCCAATGTTTTAGAATAGGTTGCAAAATGATATTTCAAATATTCCCTACATATAATTTTCTTATGCATATAGCTTGTCATTAATAATATTTTTTATTCTCTTATTTTATCCACCTAGGATTCTCTAATTTTGAAATTAGAATAACTCCCTTTTGGTAATGTCTCGAGGAGTACATAGTGTTTGTAGAGAGTTAATAAATTAATTTAGAGGGAGAATATTATGGGATTTCTAGATATCATCTAGTTAGATGTATGATTTCATTTTTAATGTGTCAAAATTTTATAATATATAAATCGATGGATTAAAAATAAGGCATGGTCTTAGTTATTCAAATTGTACAAAATTTTAAATTTGCATTCATTTCACATGATAGCTTATATTTAAAGTAATTTATTTAGAATCTAAGATACACGCTAAAGTAATGGGACACACAAGTATACTAAAAATATACTCTCACGTTCCAAACATTTGTAATAAATAGATAATTTTCATTATTCGTTCCAAACATTTGTAATAAATAGATAATTTTCATTATTCATAAGGTAAGGCATGTAAGGATCTTATGAGAAATTACATTATTCCAAGAACATTAGATGATAAAAGTTTTTGATCATGATAATAGTATGATACCAATTTTTTTATATGTATGCGTTGGATAAGAATTGGTAGTACCGATGATGAAATGATGTTGATTTGTTTTTTTGGGTTCACTTTAGACTTGTTTTTGTCTTACTATTGTGTTAATGTCTTAATTTGGTATCTCTAACACATCGTATGATAGATATTATTCCCATAGAAATCCAAGTTGGATTTCTCGGTTTCCAACCAATATTACTTTTATTACTAGATAAATTTTCTCCTATAAGGTTAGGTTAACTTACCTTGGTCTCATATCCTTTTGAATCTCGCCTTTTACTATATATATCCCATATGAAACATATACTTTCATATACATAAAAGGAGTTATTCAACAGGATCTTATACTGCAAGTTAAGTTAACCCTAAACTTCTATCACCCCAAAACCTTATTCTCTAATAACCAAACCCTAATCCTTATAACTTTTTTCCATTATAAAACCTAATGAATAACACATAGTGAATAACAATTATAACCCTTAACTGCTAACCCTTTTCTTCCATAAACCTATGCACCTATTTCTTTTCCTTTAATACCTAATGCCAACCCATAAAATAACTATGTTTTCTAAACCCTATATATCATATTTGATACTACTCTTGATACTTGATATCGATATATAATCCTTAAATTACATTCATAAGTTAGAATCATTAAAAAACTAAACACTAACACCTAAAAATTATAAATGATAAACGTTAATTAGTAACTTATATAATTTGTGATGATCGATATATCCCATAACCCCAACTCCTAAATATTATATCCATTATCCCCTAACCTTTATAAAATCTAAATCTAATCATTGTTAGACTTCCTTATAAACCCTAATAAATATAACCCTCAACCATTTACCATAACAACCCCTAACTAGTAACTATTATAGCCCAATGACGATTCCTAAAAATGTGAATCCATGTAACTCCTAACCCATAACCCTCCTAAACAATAACACACATACCCAACCATTATAACCCCTAACTCCTAAAAACCATAATTCATAATAGATATGTCCCTTAATTGATAATCCTTTTCATAAATCATAACGTTTAGGGGTTCCTTTTACAACTTCTTTATCTTGTATTTCCACATATATAGATTAGTACACCTATGGATCTTGAACCCATTGTTGGGCATACATTGATATAGCTATGAATTTCTTATTTTTCTACAACTATAACTTTTCATGAAATTATATCTCACTAATATCTGTTACACATTATTTTGGTCACCCCAGTGATCAACTGATGACATGTGCATAACTCACTTCTATGTTCCTTGAAAACACTAAAAGAGACTTTCTCCGTGAGAAAAGTGGTTTTATTTTTCTTCCTTAAAAAATATGACAAGGGAGATCGTCGCACCCTGCTCTATGCTTGGGGTGCGATGATGCTTGATCGTCGCATGTTGCACCAAAGATGGATTGTGGCGTCGTTGCAGGTTGCATGTGCATAGGGTGCGATGATGCTTAAACAAGGGGAAATTGAAATTCACGAATGTTCTAGAAGTTGAGGTGGTCTCTGATCGGTTTGGATCTTACTCACTTCTCTGATTTAGTGGGATCATCCTAATCTCCTCATCCATCCCTCTTTCACCCTATATAAAGAGGGATATCTTATGGAAAAGGCTAAGGTTTTATAAGGATTGCTTATGCATGAAGAGTTCTGCTATAGATTACACTTGAGATAGCTTTGTTTTAGCTCTCTATATCAGATGGTGGATCTTCTTCATCAAAGGCATTGGGGCAAAGATGTGTGTGTTGGAGAAAAGAGACATTGAAAGGGACCTTGCAACATCAAGGCATGGGTTGTATTCTCCACTTTCCATTTAATATAATGTAGCAATACATTTCTTCCCTATAAAGGTGTCTTGGCTTTTATTGTATAACTCCTTGATCTTATACATAGAATTCATTGGAATATATATATCTGTGTTCTCTCTCTTTGTTATTTTTTGCTTCTTAAACAGGTTCACCATCCTACAAATCCAAACATGGAGTGACAAGGAAGACACTAGCGAGGATCAAGGGTCATTTAAAGGTATGTCACTTGTCCCTCTCTAAACTAGTTTATATAACAATAAAGTCTAAGGTGAAGTTTGTATTTTGTCTTGTTTTGTTCTAGCTTTATGTGGGAGTTAGGGAGATTAGTTTGTGTCCGCACTTACCGATTTGTTCGATAAAAAAATTGGCAACCATACTGGGGATACGACTTCTTTTGTTTTTTCTTGCTTCTTATTTTCTTTTAGCCTGCCTTCTTTTGATCAATTTCATTCTCTGAGTTTGTGGGTGATCCATCTTGACTCCCTCGTTTTGAAGGTTCATTGAGAAATTTTGTCATTCTTTCAAATTTTCTTTATATTTGGATATCGTCGCACTATGTCCTATTTTTGGCTTGCGATGATTCTTCATCGCCACACTCTACTTGTGTAAACCAGGGCGACGACGTCGCACTGTTCCTATCTTTTAGCCTACGACAATCCTAGATCATTGCACTGTCCCCTTCTGTAGCCTGGGACGATTCCTATAGGAATTGTTGGAGTGACCGTCAAATTTTGTTTTTTTTGCCCATATTTGTCTTTACTACCTGGGATGAAATTTTAGCCTTCGTGAATGATTGGTTTACATATTTTAAGCCTAGATTTGATTTATTTTCAAGGATTGAGAGTCGTCTTCATAAGCTTTGTAAATTTCATCTTTTACTACTTATCACAAGGGTATAATCTCAAGGCTTTGTTCATGAGTGCTTGTTTGATAAGTTGTTCTTGATTTCTTTTGAGTTTTGGATTGTTTTTAAGTTTTGGATTGTTGTCGATTAAAAAATAATTGTTGTTTGCATTCAACAAAAAGTTTTCTTATCTTTTCTTTTTTGCTTTCATTGTGAGTTTGATTTGGGAAATAGTGTTGAGAATGCATTAGTCTTCTTAGACCATTCATTATTTTTTGGATTATGTCTCTATTCTGATTTGAAAAGGAAAGGACTAAAGTTTATTCTTATTTTTAGTAGTCTTTGTAAGAAAATTCTTGCATTCAAATATTTTTTGAAAAGAGAAAATTGGAAAGATTAGTAGTTTGATTGTTTGGAATCCATATCATTCAAAGATTGAGAAATTGTGCTTTGTAATTTTTGTGTTCTGGAAAAATAAACCTTCTCCGTATTGTAATTAGATTTCATAGAATGAAACGATTGCATATCATCTATTTTTGCATTTTATTGGGTCAAGGTCAAATACATCATCATTTTCACTTATGTTTCCTTTTGAGTAAACAAGAGCCTTTAAAATACATCGCAATTTTAAAACCTATTAGCAACTTTTGTTTATAGAAATGTTATACACCAACATTAGCTAGGATAGTGCTTTGGAATAGGTTGTGAGGCACAATCTCCAAAGCATCAAAACACATAATAGTATCTTGTGATAGGGATAGTTCAAATCCACTTGCTACATTTTGTCCTGGGAAGCCCTTCTAACACAAGGGTCAATCATGAGGTCGCATTAGGGCCGATGGAGTTACTCACCCTACTTTGTTGGTCTTAGTGTAGAGATTGCACGTATTATTGGGGGTCACTTGAGAAGAAAATCTTGTGGGGACCTTCTTGATTTGATTTCGGGCTTAGATACCCTACCCTTTCATGTGGATCGAACTGTCGACTACTTCCCTAGGCATCAATGTCTTAATTGGTAATCTTAGTGGCCTATATCTTTAGAGTCTTTACACGAGGTGACTATGGAGGGGAAAGTCTTCAAGGTACCTGGAATCAACGTTGGACAAACTCACCCAGGCTCCTTGGAGGGTATACCCATGATTATGTGTGGGATCTTGCACCAAGGTGTAAGTCTGTTAAGCAAGTCGTCAACATAACATTTCCACCCGCTTTATCCCAACCCCTTCTTGTATTTATTTCACGATGTTGGATTTCATCACCAACTAGTGACTTTGAAATAAGAAGGTTTGTTTGTGTGTTTGATATCTAGATTTTATTAGTGAGTGTTGTTTGTTTCTCTATTTGGCCATAGATTTCTTTAATTATTTATTTGGTGAGCCAAAATCAGCCCTTGTTGTTCACGTAGGATGAAAGGGTTGCCTCTAGAAGATCTAAAAGAATATACTCCTTTGCTTCCTAACTCACTAGAGGGTTCTCCTGAAGGAGAATTCAATAATGGCATAGCCTGTGATATTGGAAGTTCTACTCCATTGGAGTAATCAATACTTCCTGTAAATCCTTTATTGAGTGTTGTACAAGATCCACTTTTACTCCGAATAAATTCATCGGGAGAAGTTTTTGTTGAATATTATACTAGAATACCTACTAGACCTCACACAGATTCTGGTGTAGATGATCCACTCTTTCACAGTGATTCATTTAGAACTCTAGTTCACACTGTTGTAATTTTTATTCCTAGCTCTGCCCCTGTGCATTCTCTTTGGAGGACCTCTTCGGGACACGACATTTTTGAAAAACTAGGAATGAGTCACCTACGCCAGAGGACCTCTAATCAACCTATGGCATCACATACACCTGTGAATTCCACTGCTTATACAATACCTTTAGATCATTTTATTAGCACAACCAGTAATGTTGTCCCAGTCTCATATCAATTGTTAGTTGGTTCTCATACAATTCTTCCTCTCTAGATCGCTATCTCTACCATGGTCCCACAAGTTACGCCTATTTTTGTCGGAAGTGCGGTAATCACTCAAGATCCTATTGGAACACCACTTTCTCTTAGATCAAATCCGTCACTTCCACCTGTGTATAATGCTCTGAATACTTCTATTGCTAATCCTGCCCATAATCCATCCGAAGGGGCTAATCTTTTTGTTCCTCCTAGKTATAATGCTTCTAGTAGTTTTCCTCCTGCACATTCACTTGGAGGATCTAATCATCCTRGCCCAAGTAGCTGCAATCAAATTGGAGGCATAAGTCATTTTTTYGCTTCTGGTTTTCAGATTCTTGTTGGAGGCCAACCTCAAGTTRAGGGGAAACCTCAAGTTGGGGGTCATCACGCAATGTACGGGCAGTATACCCCTGGATTACAGTATCAACCTTGGAATTTTCCTTTCCAAGGAAATCAACAACTRCCTGGGAGGAAATCTCCTCGAGTTAATTCTTTTGTACACCCTAATCTTGGGCAATCATATCCAGGTTCTATGAATCCTATCTAGGGTTAAGGTTTTCAGTCTAATGCTCCTTTCCAAGGAAGCTTTCCCAATCAACTAACTCATGTTGTCTATTTGACTCAAAACCCTCCACCACCTAATTTGACAGGACCCTCTAACTATCTACAGACTACTTACGGTCCTACTAGTATACCTATGGGACTACCTCCTCAAAATTACCAGTTTCCTCAAGTGA
This sequence comes from Picea mariana, assembly GCA_032191745.1. Taxonomy (NCBI): domain Eukaryota; kingdom Viridiplantae; phylum Streptophyta; class Pinopsida; order Pinales; family Pinaceae; genus Picea; species Picea mariana. The sequence goes on from JASDQU010736460.1 coordinate 245,932, forward strand.
ACAAACAATTGTCATTTCTTTCTACTTTGGATTTACCGGATTTATATAGGATTTTGAATGATCCTATCTCACATTCTCCTTATTGGTCAGTCATACCTGCCAAGTTACCATTAGACATTCCTAAGTTTGGTGACTGATCAGGGGAAGATACAAATAATCATGTCATGACTTTCCATATTTGGTGTTCATCCAACTTCTTGATGGATGAATCCATTAGATTACATCTTTTCCAATGAATGCTTACAGGTTTGGAAACCAAATGGTGTATTGAATTTCCACGAGGATTCTTCAATGACTTCAACACCTTAACTATGGATTTTTTAACGCATTACCAATTACCCATACGATATGAGATGGGAACCATAATATTTTGCTCATTTAAGAAATCCTCATCTACTCACATTTCTGATCATATTCACGAGTGGAGGAGGAGAAGAAACTTAATCAAAGTTCCCCTTCTTGATCAACTATTGGCTGAGTGGTTTACCAAGTCACTCATTGGTCCCATATCCCATGATTTCACCATGGGTGGTGTCGTCATTGAAGAGCAAGCGATTAGTCATGCTCAATACTTGTATCTTGTTTATTCACAAATGGGCACACTATATGACTTGATCCCTGATGCTCCTCGCTCGTCTATAAATCCAACCCCAACACCTCCAATAGCTTCTCATGTTGTTGATGGTGTGATTGGAAATTTTCACGCTGAGACTCAGTCTAAAAGAGCCAGTCATTCCAATCCCAAGTCTACTACTTCTAATGTACATGATACTCCTCCTCT